>BMAO01026010.1:0-123891 GCA_019973975.1 Trichonephila clavata
GTGAAAGAGAAGCAATAAAGTGCCAAGAAAGAGAAAATGAAATAAAACGTCAAGAAGAGAAGATGAAATAAAGCGTCAAGAAAGAGAAGATGAAATAAAGCGTCAAGAAAGAGAAGATGAAATTAACCGTCAAGAAAGAGAAGATGAATTAGAAAAGTTGAGGATAGAAGCTTCGATAAGGAATAATGGTTTTAGGAGAGAGATGGACTCTCAGAATGAAGGAATACAAGAACACGTACCAGTTGGATTGCAAAAATTAATGCGTACTTTTGACCCTAAAGAAGGTGATATAAGTTTTTACTTAATACTGTTTGAAAGACAAGCACGAAGAGTTTATATTAAAGAAGAAGACTGGGTTACGAATCTTGTTGGACTATTGCCGTTAGAAATGGCGAATTTGATTGCCAGGGAACCTGAGGAAAAGGCAAATGACTATGAGCATATAAAAGTATGTTATTAAAAAGATTTAAATTGAGCCCAGAAGCATTTAAAATAAAATTTAAGAGGCATTGTAAATCGACCGAGTACACTTGGCGAGATTTTGGATTTGAGTTGGCGAACTATTTTAATGAGTGGATTTCGGGACTAAATATCTACGATTTTGACAGTCTGAAACAACTTGTCATTGTAGAACAGATGAAGGAACAAGTATCCAGGGATATACAACAACATTTTATTGATGATTGGGGTAGAATTGTTACAGTTGACGATCTTGCTGAGAAGTTAGATGATTATGAAAACGCAAGGCAATATAATCAGGCCACTAAAGCTACTTCGTCTCAACCGTATAGAAATTCCTATCGGGAAAAGCCTGGCACGTTCAATAGAAGATGTCATACATTGAGTGAAGGATATAGACAAGAATCTAACAACCGCAGTGGATACGATAAGCGAAATTTAATTATCTGCCATTTGAGTTAAAAACCTAATTAATTTTTTTTTTGCTTTGTTTTGCTCTATTATGGAAATTTTGAATGATACTGGCGTTGACTGGGGCGAAAATTTTTCGAGTATAGTTCCATTCCTTCCACTAGATGATCACAAAACTTGCATTCCTTTCGAACCTGCGAGAGTGGAATTTAATTCGGTAAAAACATGAAATCGTTTTCTGAAATATAATTGACTAATTTTTAAAATTTAGGAAGTCCATGATTTGGTTTCGGAACAAAATCTGTAATTGTTAAAATTATTACGTGCAAAACAGAGTTCAGTTTTTGAAGATACGGTATATGATTGGAATGAATAGCTATGGAATTATAATATTCATCATTTTTCGCGGATTAAAATTATCTCTGCTTATATGCCCGCTTCTTCGATGAAATTAGAACACTTTTTCCTGAGGCAAATTTTGTAAAAACTTTTCATTTTGTGGTCGAGACATAAATGCTTCTAATAAAATGCCAATCCAATATATTTAGTTTTCTTCTACACAGAACTTAGTAATAGATCTGATGCAAAGAGTGTAGCATCGCGCGCCCTCTCCTACCATATTAATTCTCGTGCTCGTCCGGAAGTACAAGATATTATTATTGATCTGTTCCCCCCCAAAAAATATCGTATTTAATTAGCAGATTAGTGATATTTGTTAAATAAGTGCCAGTATAAATAGATATATATAAGAAGATAATTCATAACTGGTAAAAAGAATCCAAATCTATCAAGTGACGAGAGGAATCAAGTGTTTAAAAGTTTGTAAGCGAAAAATAAAAAAATAATGTGTGTGTATGGGTAATGCTGTACGAAACACCACTAATATAGTTTGCAAGATATTTTCTTATGTGTAACATCTTTCCTCTTGGTTGCTGGATATTTATGGTAGTGTTTTCGCGGAAAGGCACGGAAATGTGTAACAGGAAATCAGGGAAGCGCGCGCTATTCGATTTGACCAATGAGCGCCGCTATTCGATTTGACCAATGTGCGCGCGCTGTGGCGTCGATCGACTTGCTCTGTGTCCCCCCCCCCTTCGCAGTTTCTTTACTAATGATGGCCTGTTTTGGGCAAGGGAGAAATTACGCACTAAAATATCAATCCTTACGTTAATCCTATGGTGCCATTTTTTGATAATATGAGGTTAATATTTGAGGGATCAATAGTCTACCCATTTGGTTAAAGAGAACAAGGACTCGACACCCCAGTTGTCTTCCCTCTGAACAACATTTTGCCAATAGCTCGATACCTGAGCCTCTCAGTCCTCTCGGACCTAGCTCATTCGATCTTTCTGCCTCTATTGTATATTCTCACCAAATTTCTTGCTCATAGGGTCATTCCTTGTATTTTATTTCAACGTTTTAAACTTTATAAAACTTTTTAAAATCTGTAATGTCTTGAAATGCATTTGAATCTCTGCTTTGAGATTTGAACCACAGATTCTCCTCGACGAGACCCATCCATTTATCCCTTTAGCTCTCTTTTGGTAGGCCTAGGGGGGGGGGGAGAGCTGCAGTAGTAAAATATCCTGTCCCCATGTTATTCCTATTCGGTTGGTTAAAAATTGTGCCCATTTTGGAATTGAGCTAAGGTCTTGATATTTGGATGGTTCGATAGTATTACGCCATATAGTGAGATATACGAAAAATCGACCTACTCAGGTGCTCCCCCCTACAGGAGTATTTCCTTTATATCCAGACGTGGATTAAGCTATTTGGAGGCCCATGGCGGTAAAAGGTTTAGGGCCCGTGGGTTGAAGAGTCGAAAAACTTAAATAGTATTAAAAAAAATTACTGACCTTAAATTCTCAAAATGAAATATATAACTAATAAAAAAATTACAGACTCAAAAAGTTTTTTAATTTTATTTCAAAGAATTAAAAAAAAAACCCTTACTTAAAAGCTTAAAATTTTGCTATATAACTTTACGTCTTGATTTTTCTTAGGCAAATTCATCGATTATTTGGTCCAAAACATCTTGTTCTATATATAACATGGCCATGGTGTTCAGTTTGTCTTCTCCCATACTACTTTTTAAATAATTTTTAACACGCTTTAAAACTGAAAAAGATCATTCACCTGATGCATTTGTTATCTGTATTGCTAAAAATATTTTTAAGAGTATCTCTACATTAGGGAAAGTAGAGACCGTTTCTTTTGCAATTCGATAAATTTCTTTGGAGTGTTTATAGTATGTTTTCTTTTAAAAATAACAAAAACTGATCCATTTTATCGTCAAAATTAAACAATAAAATATCGTCTTAGTAAATATCCTTGAATTTTTGTACAGCTTTCTTCTTAATTTCATAACCTCTCGTCAAAAAATACAAAAAAAAAAAAAAAATGTTCTATAGCAGTTTCCTATATTCCAGCTCTTCGGGATAGTTGTGAACGTGTCCTATCGCATATGACATAAAATGAGTTGACCAAGACATTTTCCCTATTTTCAAATTCATGACCTTCTTTAGTTTCACCGAAAATAAATTTTCTCTTTCGCTGCCTGCAAGCTTGTTCAACTTCCTTTTCAAATGAGAGCCCTGTAAAGCAGTTGCTTCTTGTTCTATTTTTCCAAATTCATTCCTGAAATTTAGTACTTAATTTTCTAAATATTTCAGTAGATTAGATCCTTTTAATAGCTCACATTGCTATTAAAGGATCCTAGCGTTAGATTGTAATGATTTGCTAGGAGCACTCACTCTCTGGAGTATGGTATCCCAAATCACGGTCACAAGGGAAGTTTGATAATTGCCCATCTGTTTCAAAAGGGAAGTTGCCTCCATTATTGTGATCTTTTTCTTCTCACACATTTGTATCATGGATTTCAGCCACGGCCTCTTTTATGTGTGTATAACCAAGTCTTATAACTCGCACGGCATCTGCTCTTGCTGTCCATCGTGTATTTGAAACCTTTTTCATAGATATTGCATGTTTACTTCTTTCCAGGTTTTTGTTTAAAATTCGCCAGCGATGGATTGACACAGAAAAAAATTGAATAATTTCTATACAACACGAAACATTTAATTGCATCGCTACAACTTTCTGCTGCTAAATTTCCTACCAAATTTAAAGGAAAATAAACTGCGCTTCGACTGTGTTCTTTAATACGTGCCTGTAGACCTGAGTACCACCCGGACATATTAGACGCATTATCAAATGATTGCTCTCTGCAATTTTCAATATCCAGTCCAAATTTAGCTAAAATTTGAAATACTTGTTGTTCCAAGTATAAAGAAGTACGTCCATCTATGGGTAAAAATTGCAGAAATCTTTCTTTTATTTCATCACTAGATGAAACATATCTTACGATGAATGTTAGTTTGTCAACATGTGAAAAGTCGGGCGTAGAGTCCATTACGATACTGTAATACTTAGCATTCTTAATCTCATTAATTATATAGGCTTTTACTTGTTTCCCAATAATGCTTATAAATTCGTCGCAAATTTGGTGGGACAGGTAGCTAACATTGCCTCGTCCTCGATTGGCGTATTTTTGAAGGGGCAACTTCAAAAAATCATCGTATTCACTGAGATAATCCAGGCAAGTTAAATCATTTCCTTTCTTTGTAGACTCCTGACCTTCATCGTGTCCTCTGTATACTACCCCTAAACGGCTCAAAAGCGTTATTGTTATTATTCGCTTCAAGACTTTTCTCCAATAAAGCTCTTCATGTTCTCTTTTCTGTAATTGCTGACTATCAATTCTATTAAATTTAGATGACCTTTTATACAAAGTGCATATAGCTAATATATGTTGTTTTGATATTTCGTGTCCGGACAGATTGCCGTAATAGTTTTCCAGTTTTGAGAACCAGTTAGTAATTTAGATGATGTCGCAGAAAACAGTTTACAAGGATAACAATAAACAGCTTTGCTTGTTTCGGAAAATACTAGCCAATTCCCTTTCATCTTTCACTTCATTCGTTTTCTTCCTATAAAATGATCATAATAAAGTCCCCTGTAATACACTTGATCTTTGTCTTTATAAACTGATTTCAATGTTTCAGTATTACAGATGTTATTCGTGGACTACAATTGCTTATGAAGTAAAGTTTCTCTATGTATGGGATAGTTAAGTTCGTTGGCAAAACTGTATGTTTAAGTTTATTTGTATTATATTTACGATTTTTAACTGTTATTTAACATGGCTAGTTAAGCAAAACCACAAAAGGAGCAAGGTATTTAGAGGAACAGGGAATTTCAAACTTGGTGAACCGAAAAATATGGCATTATTAATAAAGGCTACAATCTGGCGCGTGTTTTACGTTCTGGAACAGTGGTATGCAGAACATCATCTGTAAAACGGCATTTTGAAACAAATCATAAATCCTCTTGTCGGAAAAATGAACCACTGCAAAAAAAATTAATTACTTAGAAAACATTTAGCAGATAACTCCAATTCAGCATGTATTTTACTAAAAGTAACATCTCACAATCCTAATATAAGTTATTTGTCATCCAATCTGCAACAACAGAAGTCACTCTACTGTTACTTTACAATTTGAATTACCCGTAAAACTAACACATTTACAACTCTTTAGTGCAAAAGGTATTTGTTCGTAGTAAATAAAGAGTTTTGAGTAGTTATGGTATTTAGTGTTATTGTTGTCCCAATAATCGCAAGTCAAAATTGTTTGATGACACGTCTATACCTCATTAAACACTTCTTTTTAAAAAAATTGCACGTTGATCCATAAAGGTTCACCCCCCCCTTGGCCTAAAGCTTGCATATCGGATGTATAATCTCATTGTTGCATTTTGAAGCTACATTTTTTATGTTTTTCTTGTAGAAGCCGTTATAGGAACCACGTTTTTCTTTGTAAAAAAGCGACGAGAGGACTTTCTTCTGAATAAATAAGTAAAAAAAAAAACGATTGTTTTTTTGTATGAATGAAGTATTGATAAAATCTTGGTATGGATGTTCGAAATTTGGAAAGAGTTGGCGTTTGATTTGTTACATTTGACAGTGTTTTTTCTGCTATCCATTTCAGAAATCACGTGTTTTCGACGTTTTTCGTCTCTTGACGCCACTTTTGAAGCGACGGTTATCCCCTTATTTTTGTCTCTGACGCCATTTTGAAAAACGCGGTTTATCCCTTGGCACCTTGGCGAAAATCTTTTGTCACCAAATACATTAAAGGGCTGTGCTAGGACCCTACCTTTTTTCTTGCCCTGCTTGAGGTCTGCAATTTTTCTTTTCAAATCTTTCGAATTCTTTTTAGTGTAATCTAATGTTATCAATATTCCACGTATCGTATTTATTATGCCATTTCAATCTATAGAATTTATTACTTAATAATTTTTATAATGAATTTATAGTATACAAATTCTGTTTCAATAAAGGTTTAATGTACAGAAAAAAAAACTCTGTTCCAGAAAATTATTGTATTAAATTACTTCAAAATTTCTTTATGATACAATTTGTTTTTTTACTTTTCAAGTTAGTGAAATTGTCCTTCGATGTTCAAAATTGAATTTTGTTATTTAAGGGGTTTAATTTTTTAGAAAAGGTACCTTGGTTAGGGCCGTTTTTTCACCTTAACTATTCTTTTCCTTCTAAATTTCGTGCAAATTAATCGCCACGTTAGGATGCAGGTTTTTTTTTATTTTTAAAAAAGCTCGATGTATGAAATCAAAGGTTGATTTTTCAAAACTTTCTCTCTTAAATGTTGCCAGAAGTAACCTAAAACAGTGCTTCTCAAAATTTAAGTACAGGGTGACCATAATTAAACTGCAAGTGTTCAAGGGTGCTGGAGCGAAAACCACTGGAAATATTCCACTGAAATTTGGTATCTACACGTTTCAGAACATGCGCAAATCAAATATGCAAAGAAAAAAATGACATTTTCACCCGATAGATGGCGCTGTACCGTATTTCAAAGCTCATCGGTGGTATAAACAACTTCCAAAACGGAGAGACAGAGCATAATGACATTCTAAGAGGCATATAAACAATACAAAACATTACTTGTAGCTAATCAAAATTCCATACAATTCGCTTCACAAATTAATGTAAATTAAGATCACAAATTAAACCATACAGAAAACGCTTTGGAAACATTTAAACCATTATTTATTCAATGAAATTATCACATGGTGGGCTCAATAGGCGAACTACTAGATGTAACCACATGCTGAAAAAGTAAGACAGCATGATACACAGTCGCTAACAATGCATTTTCCTTCTTATTCAGAGTCATGATTGACCATTACTCAATGTGATCTTGTTTTTATACTGTTCGTGGGCTTAGAATTTGCATATATGCCGTCGAAAAGCATTGAAATATGACACAGCGCCATCTATCGGGTGAAAATGGTGATTTTTTTCTTTGCATATTTGACTTGCGCATGTTGTAAAACGTGTAGATACCAAGTTTTACTGGAATATTCCTGGTAATTTTCCCTCCAGCACCCTTGATCCCTTGCAGTTTAATTATGGGCACCCTGTATTTGCGACCCAATATTCAATCATAATTTACATCGCGCCCCCTCCATGCATTAACTATGTATTGAAATCAATAATACTATATTTTGACGCCAAAGCTACAATACGACTTTAACCTCTGAAGTGCTACCGGCGTATATAAACGTCTCGCTCAAACAAAGCATTAATTGCCCCGGACGTATATATACGTCTTTCCGAAGTACGATACCCTCTTCGCACTGCTATCCATAAAATTATTCCGAATGCCTTAGAATGCAATAAAAGGACCCTGGCAATGTTTGCGTAGAATTTATATTTTTCAGAGAACGTTTTACTTTTATTTATTTATTTTTATCCCCTTTCAATACATCACATACACGTGCCTTCGTGGAAAACGGTGACATTAAGGAACGAAGCGCGTAACTTTTAATCAGCAGTTAAAGGGATAAATTATAAACCATACAAATTATCATGTTGAGTGTTAACTTTTGTATATAATTTTATATATGTCAAGCCCATGGGGTCATTGGTAATTATTAAACTCGTTCTTAACTTAGTATAATTAAATTCATTATAAAATACATTGTATAGTACTGATACATTTATAAGTGTATTATATCAGTGCTAATGTGTATTTTATTATGTCAGTATGTATTCGTGCTTACTTTTAGTAAATTATTTTTTGTAAATAATTTTTGTTTTCGACTTTTTAACAAGCTCGCACCCCCCTCGTAGAGTTATCACGCCCCCTAGTGGGTACGCTCCATAGTTAGAGAAACGCTGACCTAATGTTAAACTACAGCAAAAATACGATAATCGCGCCAAATTTGGCGGGGAAAAAAAGGCGAAATTATCGTTTGGGTTTATAAGGCATGTTTTATATTCTTAGAAGATTTTATTTACTCATCTCCACCCTAGAACAACTAAATCTCTCCTATTTTTTGATATTTTTCCATGTAAACCGTATTTCTTCAGAAGCGAACACTGAATTTATGCATTTATATATATATATATATCCTGCCACACATTAATTATAATAAATACGTATGAAAGGTACTTTATAGTAAATTCGTGAAAATGAAAAAATTCCACCAAGGTGTTAGTTTTAACTGTTCAAGTTTTCTATCTACATAAGTAATCAATTCTCTCGCTCTTTAATTTTGTAGGTAAACTAAGTACTTTAATGAGAAAAGAGTCGAAATCTTTCTAATTTAACGAATTTTTATGACTGCACTATATTTAGTTGTTTATCATGTCTTTCTATATTGGAGAAAAGCGGCTTACGTGTGCAATCGTCATATATCTTTCTAACTATTAGAACTACTGGAAATTTTGGTAAGTAAGTTTCTTTTGTTGAGTAGAGATTCAATATGAATGAGTTTTAAGCAAATTGACCACCAAGTGGCGTAATTGATAAAAAAAAATTCCCATTTTTGTACTGTTAGATGTACATACTTAAAAATTTGGTAAACATGTTTCTTTTGTTAAGTAGAAATCCTTTTAGAATGGGTTTTTCGAATTGAAGCTCGACAACTATAAGCCTTATCAGGCATGCATGTCTAGAACAACCGTTTCGGGAAATTTTCCCAGCAGTTGTGAGGGTGAAGGTTTCCCATAAACAAAATGATACGCTCTAACGTCAGTCACGCCCTATCTTCACGTTAAAAAATTACTCGCCGATTTTTCTATTCCGAAAAACAAACATCCGATGTAATTTCTTTTATTCTACTGGGACTTTTGTTGACGGTCGTAAGCAGAAATGGAGAACCATTCTATTTTAATCATTATACGTCATTTCTGATGTGTTTGACGAATCCGAGGCTGCCATCTTTACCACCATATTGTTTATGACGTAAGGTAACAAAAAACCTCACTAGCTGGAATTTGGAGCAATTCTTTCAGCTCACAAAGAAAAAGTTGTTCGAAGCCGTTGCCATGGCAAATGTGTATGAATTGCTCAAAAGGGTTACTTTAAAGGAAAATTGCTCCAAAAACGTATACAAGATTCTTAAGGGGCTACGAGACGTATAGATAAAAGAATTCCTCTTTTAAACTATTAGATGTACAAACTTGACATTTGGAAAGCATGTTCCTTGCGTTAAATAGCGATTCGCTATATATATATATATATATAATTTATATTAATTATTTTTTTTTTTTTTTTTTTTTTTTTTTTTTTTTTTTTTTTTTTTTTTTTTTTTTTTTTTTTTTTTTTTTTTTTTTTTTTTTTTTTTTTTTTTTTTTTTTTATACGGAAATATATTAGACATTTCTGTAGAGAATAATTAAAAACAATGTTTATTTTTATTTACCTGATAGTATAATAGTTTTTTTTTTTTTTTTTTTTTTTTTTTTTTTTTTTTTTTTTTTTTTTTTTTTTTTTTTTTTTTTTTATTATATATATAAATGGTTTTAGCAGACATCGATACTAGGGTGGGGGACGTAAAAGAAAATCATACTGCCATTTTAGGAATTCAGTCCTGTCCTTTTTTTGTTAATGAGGATTATAAGTATGCTTTTGATTACAAAGCTTATTAGGACTTAAATACCAAAAGCTGGAAAAAACTGTATATATTCAAACAAGATTTGAATTACCCAATGAAGCGGACGTGTATCGGATAGTTAATAAGTTTATTACTTACAACAAGCATTAAAAAATAAAGTATTTATAATTAATTACTAATATAGTAAGAAAGATTTACTTCGATTTGAGGATGAATTGAAGAAGAAACAAGACACAATCAATTCACCAAATAGTTTTAAATACTTTATTATTTATGGCACTTTAAAAAAAAGCATTACAGTAAAACAAAAATGAGACAAAAACAAGTGAGATCAGTTTTCATGCACCCAACTTGGAATTTCTCACATCTGGATGACAAAATAAATACATGGAAGTGAATTCATTCTATCATCAATACGTGTTCACTTCAATGTAAAAAAAAAAAAAAAAAACAGTTTCTAATCAACACAGACTGTTACACTAAGGTAAAACAAAAGCAAACACACAAAGTAATACAAATATAATATAATATGCACGAATATCAGGAAGCATCTACGTAACTGATGCTTGGAAGTAGTAGGATGAAAACAATAAAATGATTTTAGAATGACGATTTAAAAAGATATTCTTCAAAATCGGAACACTTGTACTTTTTGTTATTGAACGGGAAAAAATGAGCTTGGTATTTTTACAAAGCTAATAAGATGGCTTATAAAATAAAATCATAAAAAATATTGTCATTTTTTTCAAAATTCACAATTTTAGGTAATTAGATACTTTAAAGGCAAAAATGTTGGGGACCCTGCTTTAAGAAAATATTCAGGCTCCTCTCTTTAAAAAACACACGGCAGCGTTTAATGTTATCGTCATTCAGTAAATTTCAGTAAGTAATAGCTTGCTACATTAGTTTATTCGTCTTCTTATTTTTTTTCTTATTCAATTAACTTATTTTATTTAAGCAAAAAATAATAATAATAATAATCTTTTGCTTTTATCTTATTTAAATGAGATCTTTTATTTGATTCAGATAATTTTCAAAGCCTAGAGTTTATTTGCAAACTTATATAAGTTATTTTCTACAATTTTTCAATAAAAAAATCCTTTGTATTTCTAGTACTATATATTTAGGATATTCATATAATTAACTGTACGGATGGAATGTCTTTTCCTGTATTTTAAATACTGGACTATCGACATCCAGAAATAGTTTTGAATTACCTTTTTTATAGTTTTAATTTACGTATTACACTACGGATTCTTTTGAAAACTTTTTGAAATTTGTTTTCAAATTTAAAAATACTCTTCATTTAATTCATATCGAATGAATGAAATGTTAAGCAAAATGCTCAAGAATCCTTATACAAAAAAATTAGTTATTAGTGTTGAATATGCTGATTTAAATGGATACATTTTATCAAGTTCTATTTTAACAATAAAAAAAATTAAACAGTCATTGATTTGTAGTAAATAATACAATTAATGACATGTAATGAGGAAACATCTTTTTCTAAAAAATCATTTCTTGGGAATTTCCTAGTTTCTCAAAAAATGAAGAAGTTATGATAATAAAAGTGCAAACAAATAAAAAAGAATATTACCAAATAACTGTAAGAAACATATTAAAGGAAATTTAAAATTAATATTTGCAAAATTGACGGTATTTTATTGGAGACTACTATTTTGAAAAAAATATATATATAGTTTATATTTATGTTAAAACTAGAAAAAACACACACACAAGCCTTTATAGTGAATCGAATTAAAAAGTAAAAAATAATTTTTATATAAAAATAAAATGATTAACGAAAAAATTAATGTCATTGTGGTAAAAGCGGGGGGGGGGGGGCATTGTACTACATTCTTACACCAACTTTAATTTCAGAAAAGAACTTGTAAGAAATTACAATTGATATCGAGCTCCCCACGCTTTTACCACAATGACATTAATTTTCTCATTAATCATTTTATTCTTATATTAAGAATTATTTTTTTACTTTTTAGTTCGATTAACTATAAAAATATGTTTTTTAAACTATAATTTATTTTTCATTTTTTAGTTCGATCTGCAATAAAAGCGTGTTTTTTTTTATAGTTTTTTAAATTATGATATATTCATTGACGAATTAATCTTTTTTGTTTGTTTTATTTGTATTAACCACGAACATTTTCACTTTAGGGTTGTAACTTAATCTTTTAGTCGCCACATGTGGAAACGGGAAATCGTTTTTCCTGATGACCTTGATCAGGACAATGGAACAAAATTATTAAATTATTGTATTGCCATCGGTTCTTGACAATTGTGCGAAATTTTGAATTAATCTGGCCTTTTAAAGTGGGTAAAAATCAAGTTCAGAGTTTCCGTTACATACAGGTGAAGCTAACAAAAGCGTGTTTAAAAAAACCATGAAGATTTTAGCTGATTTCAAAGAATATCAATTTAAATCGTCTTTCCACTTGCAGTAAACACAAAATTTATAGAGAATCTTCAAATAAAACATAATTTTGGTTCAGTTTTCCTGGCTGCTAAAATCAGACTAGGAGCAACCACTTGCTTGCATTGATAAGGGACAAAGAAGATAGTTTCGTAAATCTCAGTCTCTCTTCAGAATCGTCTGGATCCATTTTTGAATCAGATAATGTGGAATATTTGTAGTGTCTATTGAAACATATCCACTATCATATCTAAATTCTATCCTTTATATTTTAGCTTCGAAATGTTCTTGAAGATTATTGCGGATCCTTTGAATTCTGAGTTGCTGCAGTACTTTCTACAGTTCTTAAAATTCTATTTCCTGCACAGCAATTCCGAAATTTCTCGCATATTATAAATTCTATGAATAGCCGAAATATTTCGATTGCGTGGAATTTCATAAATTAGACTCAAATGCATATTAGTTTATAGAAATGTAATGCCTTTTGTCTTCCAATAGTTCTTCGATTATCTGATTTTTTTTCATCAAAAAATTCGATTACAAACGATGCATTCAATTCTAAAAGAAAAAGTAATGCATTTTCTGACGATTCTTTGTATTTCGCCGGCTTGAAATTCTTTTTTAAACTTATTGAGGAGCTGGGACAGATATCATTTCAAAGAGGATAGCAGCTGTCTTTATTGCCTTTATTGGAAAAACAGTTTCTCTGCGAACTGTTTTGAAAATTTTCTTTCTAATTATAAATAAATTCATAGCAAGAATGTAACAGAGCTGTAACCATTGCTACAGAATATCACTTTTTCGTAAGGTTGCTACTTATATTTCTTGTGGTTTTCATTGCTTCAGAACAACACTAATGACTACAACGGATTTCAAGCAGTTTGATTATATGAGTAATTATAACTTATAATGAACACTAATACACAAGTCAACTTAATTCTGGTTTTGTAACCAAATTTAGAGAAAAAATAAATGAAAAACATATTTTTAAGCATGTCAATTATTTCTAACACGTTATAGTTAGTTCTTTAGGTAAACATAAGTATTTTGAATATGTGTATATAAGTACAATTCGTCTCTTATTAATATTTATTATGTTATATATATATATATATATATATATTTAACTTTCTGTTCTAATTGAAAATTAGAAACTACTGTATTAATCATGAATAATCGAACAGATTTTTATTATCAAGATTTGTAATAGTAGTTGTTGAGCAGAATATTTGGAATTAAGACTAATATTTCACGCAGTGTGAGAGAATATTAAATAGAAATACAATGAAAGGAAACTATCAAAAATATTGAATAATTTCTTACAGTTATAGATAGGTAGATTCAAGTGAATATTTTTTTTTCCGCCATTTTTATAGCTTTATAACCGAGTTGCATATTCTACAGAATTCTTTTTATGAATTTATCACTGATTTATTATTTTTTATTTTCCTAATTTTTCAATAAATGTTCTAAATTAACATTCCAGAAAAATACTTTAACTTATATTAAAAACCATAGACAGAAAATTGTTTTTGAATCCATGTTACACGGTTACGTAAAGTTGAATACATACATATGCATTCCTTTTCTAACTTGTAAATAAATCTCTATATTTTAACAAAAATATTCACAAAATTTAGCATCAATTTTTTCACAAATGTGAACACCATTTTTAAGAGGGGATAGTGTTAACCATTGATAGAAGATAATTAAAACATATACATAAATGTTTAAAGTAAAAAAGTAAATTCTTAGAATATTATACAAATACTGCATTATTATTTCATTAATATTATTAATGTTATTTTACATTATTCAGGTAATCAAGCATCAAAATGAATGTGGAAATAAAAAAAAAGTTTCAACGTTGGGAATGTTGTTAACAATCTTTCTAGCATTACAGTTACAAGTAACAGGAAATATGCAACTTTTCCCAACATAGTGCGATTTATTACATTTTTACATTTAACTCAAGGTAATTTTCGACGCAAAATATTCTAACATGACTAAGTTCAACAAAATAATATTCTAATGGAAATAATCTTGTAAGTTGTAACACATGCACTCTTGAAAAGAATCCGGTCATGATTATAATCGTTGTAAAGGATTATTATCAAATCTATTCATTTTGAGACATGTGAAAGCTTGGATAAACCTAAACACTTCCAACAAAAAAACTTCTTTAGTGCCTTAACATTTTATAACACGAGAGTTGATGACTAATACTGTATTGAGTACATTCATTGTATACCATTAACTTTTTCAATGAATTTCAGAGAAATACACAGAACATCAATTCATTTTTTACGATCGTTTCCAAGATCCTGAATGTCTTGAGAGGTTAAAGGGGAAAACACATTTATCCACACGTTTACTGCACGTCGCTAAAGTTGACTGAAACTGGAGTACATCAAAGGAGTAATAAATAATTTTTAAAATAACACTTATGCGTAAACACACAGCAGAACTTAAATATAAATATTGGAGTATAGAATGACTTATGCTGCTGCATTAAGACGTATACGTATGGTATTAGATGCATGCTTCCCTTTTTTGGGAAAGCACTTAAATGGAATCTTCCTTGAAAAACCACTTTTGGAAGATAAGTGTAAGGAAGGGATGCCACACCAACTAATCACTTTTCAGAATTGTGCTGAAAGGATTTTTGCCTTTCCTCTGGTTGCGAGGTAGAGTTCCCTTGGAATCTGAAAATAAATCAAGGATGAAATGATTATTTATAAGCGTAGATGTTAATTTATAAATTCAACACATTTTTGAAAGGGAATGAACCCTTTTCGTTCGATTTCAAGAATAAACATTGGATGTTTTTCCGAATACAGTCACTCAGCTTATCATTCTCTGAATGCATTTACCCACGGTTTTGGTTTTGTTGTATAGTACGCAAGTTCTTTCAAATTTTTCTCTATTCTTCCTAGCTGAAGCTTATGTACAGAAATATAAAGGTCATTAAAGCAGTTCTTCTTAAACTTTCAGTATTTGCGACCCAATATTCAATCATAATTTTCATCGCCCCCCCCCTTTATACAATAACTATGCATTGAATTCAATAATCCTAAATTTTGACGCTAAAGCTACAATACGACTTCAACCTCTTAGGTGCCACCGGCGTATATAAACGTCTCACTGAAACAAAGCATTAGTTGCCCCGGACGTATATATACGTCGTTCCAAAGTACAATTTTCTATGTGCAACTGCTATCCATAAAATTATTCCGAAGGCTTTGGAATACAAAAAAAATGACCTTGACAGTGTTTGCAAAGGATTTACTTATTTCCGAGAATGTTTTACTTATTTATTCCTTTTGCGCCTGCGCGAAAAACGTTGGCATTGAGGAACGAATCGCGTAACTTTTAATCGGCAGTTAAGGGATTAATTATGAATCGTACAAATTATCAAGATAAGTGTTAATTTTTGTAATAATTTTACATATAACAAGCCCATGGTCACTGGTAATTATTAAACTTGTTTTTAACTCAGTACTGTTAAATTAGTCATAAAATGTATTGTGCAGTACTGATACATTTACAATTGAATTATATTAGTGCAAATGTGTATTTTATTTTTTATGTCAGAATGTATTCTGTTTGTTTACTTTCAGTAAATTAATAATTTTTTAAAAGTAATCTTCTGTTTTCGACTTATCAGTATGCTGGCACCCTCCCCGTAGAGTTATCACGCCTCCCTGGTGGGGTGCGCCCCATAGTTTGATAATATATATATGAAGATAATATATATATGAAATCATGGAAAGTATTGAATTAGTTCTCTGTGCTCCATGTTGGGCCAACTGGGACACAACATGGCCCAGGACCGTTCTGTGTTCTCGACTCTGTCTTAATAAGATCATGATGCGGATAATTTTAATGGTCAAATATTATTCCCGTTCATATTCTCCGAAAAACAAGGAAATTCAAACTGCATGTCAACTGGTAAAAGTGGTAAGACTACATTATTATGTGATGACCTGTTGTCCATTTCTAATATAAAAAAAAAATCATTCAACTCATTTAGTTGAAATGTGGCCATCGGTCGAGCCGGTTTATGCCTAGGCTTTTGAGATTGTGAGTCGTACACATTTATTTGTTTCAACTTACCGTTTGAACGAGTATATGAAAAAGCATGCTATATACTGTCTACTTTTAAAGATCTCAGGTAGAGCCTGCTTTTGCATAGGGGCCCAGGACTTCAAAAAATCTTGGGGTTTCTAGAGGACCAGCGACCCTGTCTACCAGCGATTCCTAAGCTTTCGATCGCCGCATCCGCCCCTCTGTATGTATCAGCCTAACATCGCGGACCTCCAATATTTTGAACACCCCTACCTGATTCCCAACTCACGGATGAGTGATTTAAAAGCTCCTCAATAATCCTAAGAATGCCTCTGCTACTTATACACTTTACTTAATACTTCTTTTCTTCCCATTAAGAAAACAGTAAACATCTAACTAAAAATATTACAAAACACTAATTTAATACTAACTGAATTGATATTCTTGGTCGAAATACATGTTATTGTAGAGGTTTTTCACTAAGAACAATTCAGGCATCTAGTCTAGGAAGGCCCAACTTTAAATTTGCTCGTGTGGTCTTTCAGAGTCCGTAAAAGGGATATTTCTTAACATTAAATAAGAGATCGTAGACCCGCTAGAAAGGCTCTAGGGACTTCTAGGGGTCTGCGGAGTACAGTTTAAGAACCACTGCTCTGTTAGGTCAGAGTCTGGAGACCTGGTGCGACTGGTCTGGAGACTACTTTTCGAAAATCTGTCGGCCAGGTTAACTCTATATGGATGAACTATGCCCTCCATAAAGATGAAATCAGGTCCGACTACACTCTTGAAGGTTTCTGACGACAATAGGGTTCTATGTTTTGATTCCTATATCAAAAAGCAGTTACAAATCCTCTGTTGAAGATATGGAGATCTGGATACACATCCAACATGAAGCCTGCCCAGCTCATTAGTTCCCCATATCGATTCTCCCTCTGGTCCATGTTCTCATGCCGTTGTTATATGCACCATACCTAGTCAGTTCTGTGCATAGTGGAATGCAAATACCGGGTCATCTTGCAAACATACTTCTCTCATACAATCTTTGAAGTTTGAGTTCTTGTGCCCCTATAAAATTCACAAGACATCTATGAAACTGTTGCACTCCAGTTATATCTAATTGTAATGATAAAAGATCGATCAACATTTATGATCGTAGTTCTAGGACAAACTTTCATTGATTTTCTCTGTACCAATCCAGTTTCATTCAAGGTTCTAAATAATTTCCATACGGTGTTGGGCATCAGGGACGTCTTGATACTTCTTAGGGCACAAAGCCCGTATACAAAAGTAGACCCTACCTGTGACTCTTAAAAATATAGTATATGGTATACCTTGTCAATTACCCGCACAAACGGTAAGCCGAAACAAATAAATGTGCCTGATTTACGATCTCACAAACCTAGGCACAACCAGATTCACCGACTGCTATCTTTCGACTGAAGAGAAATGATGGTGTATAGTGGTAGACCTAGACCTAGACATGGACAACGGTCATCACATAATAATGCAGTATTCTCACTATTGCCTGATCTCAAGTAGCTCGAAATTTCCAGTTTTGAGGAGAATATGTTCGGGAATAACAGTCGGACCTTAAAAATTATTCAGATAGTTATATTATTGAAACTGGCTGAATCGAGACCGAGACAAGGCTCCCATCGAGGTCGGGGACCGGACCCAGTTGGCCCATATCTTAAGATGTCCCCCCTGGAAATTAATATTAAGTCTCTAGTAATGTGCAATGAAAAACTATACTGCCTCAAACGTCTCAAAGATTCTCCGCCCCATTCCGTTTTATAAAATTTAATCGCTTTTCATTGATTTTTCTTAAAATATCACTAATATTGGGGGAAAATAACCCCACAAAAATCGCCGTGGTATAAGAAAGAACAAAACCGGAAATCTGTGACACACTCTTACAAAATATTTTTCTCTAAACCAGTGCTTCTCAAACTTTCAATGTTTATAAGCCATTATTCAATCATAATTTTCATCGCACCCCCCTCCATTCAATAAGAATGTATTGAATTCAATAATACTATACATTTACACTAAAGCTACAATACGACTTCAATCTCTTAAGTGCCACCAGTGTATATAAACGTCTCGCTCAGCCAAAGCATTAATTATCTGGACGTATATATACTTTCCGAAGTATGATCTTTTTTGTGCACTGCTATCCATAAAATTATTCCAATGGCTTCGGAATGCAATAAAAAGGCCTTGAAAGTGTTTGTGAACGATTTACTTATTTCAGAGGATTTGTTTATTTATTCCTTTTTCTCCCCCCACCCCTCAAAAAAACATCACATACGTATATCTACATGGAAAACGAATCGCATAACTTTTAATTGGCAGTTAAAGGATCGATTATAAACCGCACAAATTATCAAGATAAGTGTTAATACAAGGCCATGTGGCCTCTGGCAATTATCAAACTTGTTCTTAACTTAGTATTGTTAAATTAATTATAAAATACATTGTACACAGTACTGATACATTTATACGTGTGCTATATCAGTGTAAATGTGTATTTATTTTTTTATCATGTCAGAATGTGTATTTTATTTGTTTATTTTCGGTACATTAATAATTTCCTTAAATAATCTTTTGTTTTCAACTTTTAACAACAAATAACTACCTCTAGTGATGCTTGTGCAAGCCAACCACTCGTCTATGGTGATCTTTTGATTGTCATTCTCGTCACAGAAGCGAGGGAGGTTTCTCCAGCATTTCCTCAACCTCTTCTTCTGTTTGCTGTCCTTGTGAAAGGTGCGCCATTCCTTCTTGAAAATCTTCCATTCTCGCTTATCCAGGGCCTGCGGAAAATGTACAAATTTCATTATTTTCGAGAACTTCGATAATCTGCACCCCGAAAAACGAACTTTTGTTATAATGAAATAAAACCTCTGGCAACTTTATACACATTTTGAAGCGGTCTAAATTTCAGCGCAATTTGTAATCGAAAATAAACGTGTTCGCTAATACTGTGTTTCTCAAACTTTCAATATTTGCGACCCAATATTCAATCATTATTTTTATCACCCCCCCCCTTACAATAACAATGTATTGAATTCAAAATTAATATACTTTGAAGCTAAGGCTACGAAATATGACTTTAACCTTTTAAGGGCCACCGGCATATATAAACGTCTCGCGCTCAGCTAGTGCGTTAATTGCCCAGGACGTATATATACGTCTTTCTGAAGTACGATCTTTTCTGTGCACTGCTACCCACATAAAACTATTCCTAAGGCTTTGAAGTGCAATAAAAGGACCTTGACAGGAATTGCGACAGATTTACGTATTTCAGAGTATTTGCTTATTTATTCCTTTTCTACCACATGCATTCGCCTATTTGTTAAAAAACGGTGGGATTGGGGAATGAATCGCCTAATTTTTAATTGGAATTTAAGGGTTTAATTATAAACTGTACAAGTTATCAAAATAAGTGATAATTTTTGTATATAATTTTGTATATGACATTCCTTTGGAGTCACTGGTAATTATTAAACTTGTTCTTAATTAGTTCTTAAAAAATTAATTATAAAATACATTGCCAAAACTGATATATTTATAAGTGTATTATATCAGCGTAAATGTATATTTTATTTTTTTATTATGTCAGAATATATTTTATTTGTTTATTTTGTGTAAATTAATATTTTTTTAAAATAATCTTTTGTCTTCGAATTCCCAATATACTCGCGCCCCCTTTGTAGGGTTATTACGCCCCCTAGAGGGGGGCGTGCACCCTAGTTTGAGAAACGCTGCGCTAATACGATTACTCCAAGAATATTTGAACGGAAATTTTTTCCCAAATATTAGAAAGCTATGCCGAAATATAGTTTGTTGGATCTAAGCCTGCGTGCGTGTTTTTCTTGGCGCAGCCCAGAGTACTTTAAAATGCGTAAAGTACAATATACAAACAAAAATCTGCACTGAAATACATTAAATTTCAAATAAATTAGAGTTAATATTTATTCTAATTATACTAACATTAATGTTTTTCATTTGTTATCATAAATACCTGCATTAAGTTAACGCGGAATAAAAATGCATCATAATTAAAAAACACAAGAAATCAACGATAGTTAAAATGTAGGTTTTATAAACACTCAGTTAATATTAGGTACAAAAGGTACAAAAAAAAATTTATAGAATCAAGTTTCAATAGATTAATTCACAATAAGTTTACGCAATGAGATTTTTGCTAAGCTTCCTATTTCTGAATAATAGATGAATTATGAATAAACAAAACAAAATTAAATCTGAGCGTCCATCTTCTAAGGTAGGGGTTGGCACACCGTGACTCTCGAGTCGCATGCGGCTCTTCAGATTTCAAGCTATGTGAATAAATCGAAAATAACTTTTTTCTAAACATTACCGCTTTCTTTTCTCTTTCTCCTTTATAATTATCTGTTGAAAAATCTACCTTATATATGTCTACAATTAAACATCTGACAGATTTAAGATTTCTGTATAAAATTGCTCTTCATTGAAAAAGTGTAACGAGAATTAGTGAAAATAATAAATTTTCTAAAGCAACAAAGGTCTAATTTATTGGTTGAAATGCTACAAGGGGAAGACACTCCTCTAAAGGCCTTATCACACGCATACGTATTTAGAGTAATTTTCTTTTCAAACAACCTTTTTGGGCAATTTATACCCAGTTGCCATAGCAACGGCTTTGAACAACTTTTTCCTAGTGAGCTGGAAGAATTGCTGGAAATTCCATCCAATGGGGTTCTTCGCCTCCCTACGGCATAAACAAGATGGCGGTAAAGATGGCCAGCCTCGGCTTCGTCAAACACATAAAAAAATGGCGTATAATATTTTAAACAGAATGACGCTACATTTCTGTTTACGACCGTCAACAAAAGCGCTAGAGAAATACAGTCGACTCTCTATAATTCAAACTTTCGATAATACGAACCTCTCGATAATTCGAAGCACATGCTCAGTCCCTTGAAAAACTCTTGCTAATTCGAACTAAAACAATACGTTTTGTACTCTCAATAATTCGAAGAAAATCTGTGGCTGGCTAGACTTTAACACGCAATAATTTCGAAATCTTATGAAATTCTCGACAATTCGAACATTCACTATCATGTGTAGTCCTGTAGCAAATAGGTTGGAGATTATGAGTTTTGTATTGTATTGTCTCTGCGTGTCTCCCCTGTATCGTAGCCCTTTAATGACCATCTGTCTGCCTGTCTGCTATCCCTTCTTAGTGTTTTCCTGTTCACCAGGTGAAAAGATACCTTTATCGCTTTCCTTCTTCAAGTGGACAATAGACCAACCACACCTGTTGTCAGCTGTCCATAGCTTTCGCTTAACACGTGGCTTTGCTACACATGTATTCAGAAAGGATTGTCCAGTATTGAGAAGAGATGTGTAGGATTGTGTATTGATGTATTGAATGTATTCTTTTAATATACAGGACTTTCAACTTCTGTATAATATTTATATGAACTTCTAAAAAATTACTTTAAAATAATTTTATTACATATGTACAAATGTTGTTTTATTACATAGTTTCAAATTTAAATGGAGTTTTTTTCTACTCTCTTGATAATTCGAAGTTTTTCTTTGGTCCCTTCACCTTCGAATTATCGAGAGTCGATTGTATAAGAAATAATGCTGGACGTTACTTTTTCCGAAGCAGAAAAATAGGTGAGAAATTTTTCTATGTAAAGATAGGACGCGGTTGATGTCAGAGCTTGTTGTTTTGCTTTCAGCAACCCTTCACCCTCACACCTGCTCAAAAAATTTCCTGAAACAGTTGTTTGAAAGAGACTTGAGTTGTACAAAAGATGCTTGCGATAAAGCCTTCAGTGATTTCCAGCAACGTTTGCATATTTGCATACAGGAGTTAAAGAGCAATCACATGAATATGCGCAAGAGATACACATAAACTCTCAACCTAAGTGGCAAAAACACATTCCTTATTTTGTGACATGTTTAAGGGTTAAGTAAAACAAGTTCACAAGACTTTTATATGCAAGGAGCAATCAAATTATTAATGTATTAATTATTAAGGCAAACATGAAGTTTCAGAAAATAGTTCTAACGGTGTTATTCATAGAAATAATTTTTTTCACGACGCGACGCTTAGAACCTTAATTCCAACATTATGATATTTTGACATTGGTTATTCTTGCAATGAGCTGCAGAAATAAAAATATCTTTGAAATTTCTTAATTTCGGAAAGAATGGAGAAAATTTTATTTTGCGTATAAAAAGCTTTATTTAAATACAGAAGAACTTCGTTTATCCTAATCAATTGGGACCGGACACCGTTCGGATACGCGATTGTTCGGATAATCGAAAACCGAATGCGATCCATGCAGTATATGATACTGGACACTATACAAATATTGAAAATCATCACATGCGGGAAACGTGCTTGAAGAGAGAGCAAAATGTTGCAATTTTACCTTGATTGTGGAAAATAATCACTCATTTTTCGCTGTACTGTTGAACGCCTTCGTTTTCTCAATGCAAGGTCTCTGATTCTCTTCAGCAGCAGTAGTTGAGTTGGTCAGCACTCTGATTGTTGTTCGTACCACTCCATAACTGTCTCTAACGCTGAAACGCGTCAACATTTGATGGACCCATGCTACTTTCGTTGTTGTTGTCTTCATCCATTTCATCGTCGACAGGGTCGGATTCTTCTTGCACGTAAGTCACAATCTCGTCATCATTTAGCATTTGAAATCCACAATCTTCTGCATCGCATGCCATCCAGGTTTCTACATCAATAAAAGAGCACGTATACACCCCTCACTTGGAAACAAACTGACCTAATATTCCGCGCAGAAGTTTACCAAATCACACAGCTGATATTCCCTAAATTTCCTTCACCTTGGGTTTCCCCGTCACTTTTGGCCTCACAGGAAACAAATGTCGAGCATTGCACTGTTCGAAAACGGATCCGGAAAACGGTTCGGATATTTGACGCTCCGGATAATAAATGTTCGGATAAACGACGTTCTACTGTATTATAAAATAAAATGTTTATTGGAGAGCAACAATTTTAATCGTGACTGCTAACGAAGGCTCCCTTTCCCCTCCTGCGTATGAGGCTCTTAAATATAAATGGCCTTGAAACCTTAGTTACCTTGCTTTTCTTACAATGTGACACTTTTGACTCAAACAGTGATTCTCAACCTTTTGTGTGTGTTGCGGTACACTAGTAACAATTTAAAAAGATGTCGACCCACTTACAATAAATTAAGTTTAAAAGAATTTTACGTATGTATAATACATACACTATGTAAAATTTTGTTCGTGTTAATAAGCTCAAGGCTTCGGCCAACTACAGACGTACATCTAGCCCTTTGCCATGATGAATATCTGGGGCTTTGATCTCACGCAGTCGAGATTAGGTGGCATATGAAACAATATGTTATTTTATACCTCGAATAAAATTTAATTCGGAATGCTATAGCATTAAATTCGGAGTTATACAGTTGCTTTTTCTGGAAGTAATCTAAAAATGAAAAACTTAAAAAATCCGTGTCATAATATACATGTGCATATATTTAAAAAATATTTTATGACTTACTGAATTGTTGTTGGCATCAATGGAAGCAAATTTCCACCTTGCAGCTTTCTCAGGAGTTGGCGTATCAATGCTTTGAAAAAAAAAAAAAGATCTTTATTGAAATTTGTTTTAAATATAAAAAAAAAATACTTTTTTTACGAGGTTTAAATTTTTTTCATGATATTTTGTCAAATAATCCTATTGTGTGACAGCTCTATATATTCAAATATGGTCACAATTTCATATGAAGTCTTATCTATAATCATTATATTAGAGTTAGCAAAGAGATAAAACTTTTGTGTAGTATATCTTTGAAAATTGGTATTTAAGAAGATTTTTTAGATTTTACGAAGAATTTCTATAGAAAAAATAAACTTGAGTTTTTTAATAAGTTGTCCACAATTGCAGCAGTGGCGTAACTGAGAATATTGGAGCCCCCTGAAAAGTCAGGTTTTGGGCCCCAACCCGGATCTCACAAAGGATTGAAAAAGAACATCAGACTTTGAGCCCCCTAGAATGCTACCCCTCCCCTTGATATGGGGGAGTACCTTAAGCCACTGACTTTTAGATTTTGAGTCCAGTTCTATACTCCATATAAAATAATTTTATAGCTTCCAGTGTCGTAATGGCGAATATTTCCCTAGAATCCTGACACCCCCACCCCACCCCGATGTGCGGGTGTACGTTGCACTACTAATAGCTTTATTAAAGAAAATAATGCTTGCATTAAACTGCAGACATTTTTGTAAATACTAATAATTCTTTTTAATACACTCTTTTTCCTAGTTTGCAGAATTGAATAAATTAGGCGTCAGTTTCCTCTTCAGAAAATTAGTAACACACATTATTTATTCTTAAGGATAAATAAATTGTTCTGAAATATACATGATTATACTTCCTCAAAGAAGAGTTCTTAAATTGTTTAGTTTTTCTTCTCTTTTTTCAGATATTCCCTATCTTAAGAAATACATCCGTAGAAATAAGTTGAAAATTGAATGTACTAAAACAAGTTTCAATGAAATATTTAGCATACATACCTGACTGATCTATTTTTAGCGTCTTCTTGCATCTCTTGGATGAAAGATTTGACTAGTTCATCCAAGAATTCTTGTTTCTTGTGTAATGAGCAGCCTGAAAGGAACATTATTGTTGATTTATATTTAAGCAAAAAATATAAAACATAAGTTTTTAAATTGTTTTATAATTTAGTTAATCTATTGGTGGACGCGAACGTTTTGTCGGATATTACACCTACTTTTTACTTGATGTTCAGTGAACCAATTGTTAAAATATGGAATAAGTTTATGTAAAAAAATAATTCATTATTATTAAATTTAATTTATATAAATCCCGACAGATGGCGCCACGAAACATTTTATTTAAATCAGAGGTTCCAAAACTTTTGAGATCCCTTGCCATGTTTTTCGGTTTCGGGTAGACCCTTGCTTACAATTAAATAAAATAACCTAGTATTAAATTTTTGCAAATTTGTCAACTTTAATGTCTTTTTGAAGTTGGTGTTCTACTTTAAAATAATTAAATTTCTAACTGCAATGAAGTATAGCATTTAAAACTTAAGAAGTGAATTAATGAATTAAAATTAAATTAATACATAAAATAACTGAACAACAAACAAATCCTTTAAAAGAGAGGGATGAATCTGGTGCTTCAATAACAAATTTTCAACATTTAATATCAATCTAGTCAGGTTTAACCCTGAATCTCCCTTGTTAAAAAGTGTCCAGTTCTTTTTATCTTTTCCTTTCTTTTTAGTGCGTTTTTCACGTAGTGTAAAAAAAGCGCTATTAGGACGCAAATTTCGTCTTCGTTACATATATTGTCATACCTTTTTCTCAGCCTTCATACCTAATTAACCGATTGACCTCGGGTTTTCGGCATTTCGTCACATTTGTGCCCTAAATGAGCCGAATTATATTTAAATTTAATAATTTTAATAATTTTTTTAAAATTATTTTTTTTTTAAATTAAAATTTTTTTTTTTTAAGTATAGTACACTACTTTCTGTTAGTAAAAAGTTCATTAGTTGCATTATTGTAAAATACAACATGTGAAAAACGTGCTAAAATTACTTGGCCATGCCAATGATTGATATCTTGTTTTATTGGTAAACTCAGTGAAATTCCCTCTCACAAGGAAAAACAATTAGAAACTTTCTAACGATATTCCATAATTTGCGACAAATACCAGGTACGTCGTCTTTTTTAAGCCAAAATTGCTGACACCCGTTTCTAAACTTTATTTTAAGATCTTCGCTAGGACCTATTCTGATCAGTTCCTATTGCAATGTGAGTTTTTTTTTCAAAGTGACTATATGAAATCATTGTCTACTCTCTCTCTTCTCTGCTGTTTATTACTTTAAAAAAAGCAATCTCAAATCTAGTTTCAAAATCTGAGTAAGAGCATTTAAATGTTGAACGTAGATTAAAATGTCCTGACAGATTGTCTGTGACAAATTGAGAAAATTCGTGCTGTCCAATATTAAGCTTCTTTAGCTTAATTTTGGAAAGAAATGCTGAAATGTGGTCCTTGTCTTAATAATATTTATGCTGTCACCTAGTAACCACAAATTAACCTTACTAAATTAAGTAAATGTTTAATCGGTGAAATCTGGTTTTCCCCCTAGATCAAATTTTTCTTAAAGATTAAAGTCATGATCTGATTTAATGAGGACCACAATCATAGATCCCCATTTATATCTCATGGGACCCTCAAATTATTTATTTGTTGGTGTGAACCCCTTCCAGGTAGTGATAGACCCATGGGGGTCTATACAGACCACTTTGGGAATCACTGATTTAAAGAAACGAATTTTTCTAAGCGCCCGGAGCTCTTAAAATAATCTAGTTAATATCACACACCAAATTTATAAATTTATAATTAAATATTTCAATAATGAATCGTGTTCTTCATTTCAGACCTTTTTGTTCTTCATATTTTGATGTGAACAGTTACATATTTACAGAATATTTCTACATTTTAAGAACATTTATTATAGAATTCTACGAAAACGAATTGATACTATACATATTGCTAGGATATTTTCTTATTACAATCTTATTCTGATGATGATAGTAGACAGAATAGCATTTGCAATTTAAATATTATAGTCCACATTGAATTTCATGTTGCATTTTCTTGTCTATATATTGAGTGTCAATTTAAACAAATAACACACAAAGAATTCTTGAAGAATTTTTTAAATTGTTTATTTGTTTTGAACATATCATTAAAATAAAATAATGAAGTTTGGTTTATCTATTAATTTTCTTTTATATGTTATTTCTACTTTAAAAAAAATACTGTGAGTTCAAATTCTTTTCTTAAAATCTCGGTTCTTTTAAAACTCAAATTAAGAATGTAGGAATTTGCGATAGCATTTCAAAATAATCCAACAAGAACTCATTCTTCTGGTAAAATATTAAAATTATACTTATTCAACTCATTTTCCGATTAGAATTTGAAAAAATATAATTTGTGGAATATCGATAAAATATGTTGTAGAGATTTTAAACTGTGATAATGCATACTTTTGCATATCAATTGGTTCTTCTAGCACATATGTAAGGTAAAAATCTTTTAACTATGTACTATAGATACCGGAGAAAAAATTCTGTTTTAAATATTGAATTAAAGATGTAACTCCAATTTGTATAAGTATCAAGCGTGGCAAATACACCCCCAGCCCCTTCCCTGCAATGGACTAAATGACGGTCACATGATAAATATAATCACGTGTTCTCCATTGTATTCAAAACTGACATTAGACTTGAACTTGTTATTCAACAAGCAAAATTAGATGAATTTCAAATTTGATAATGGGGTAAAGATGCTTCAGAATTAAGGTTTTATGGAAAGATCCTCAAAGTCAAGGGGAAAAAATAATCTTATTCATACTTACTCTTAGTAAATACGTGTACTTCTAAATCAATGGACTCGTTTTATCTGACGTCATAATCACATGACAATATTCCACATGTTTGATTGACTGAGTATTTTGGCGGCATTTTCGGATTTGCACATCTACATACTTTAATTAATTAGCTGCGACGTAAATAAACTATATATTTAAAGGAAAAAATATCACTCGACCTTTATTTATCTCAAACGTCACACAACATATTTGGGGATTTGCTCCACACTTGTAAAAACCGTGCAAAATGGAAAATTTCTAAATATTTTTTCAAAAAATGGTGCAAAAAATTACTGATGAAATCCCTTTTACATTATAAAACCAAAACAATTCATTTTTAATACAAAAAAAAATCATAAATAAGTGTACTGTGAAAATTAAGTCTATAAGTATATGCAACTTATAAAAATTCAAATATAAATTAGGAATAAAACTACTAACTAACAGCTACTCATCGCTGTTTGATAACAAGCGTGCATGTTTATTACGAACTGGATCAAAAATGCTATCATCAGTAGATGTATCAAATAGTATGTTTATACAACTGTCGGTTTTTATTCAAATGACGAATTTCGTTCGTTATTGTTGCTGTTGTTTCTTATGCCACCTGATCTTGACTGCGTCAGATTCAGGCCCACGAAATTCATCATCGCAAGGGGCTAGATGTACGCCTGTCGTTGGCCTTGAGCACCATTCAGGTGACAGTACGGCTGCGGCCCACCGAGCCTTTTTAAATGGCCCGGTCATGGCCTATTGCTCTGAGAAATTCACTTATTTAAGAACAAAGTATTAAAAATTTCGTGGGAAATTCTTTGTCAAGAAATAAAATATATCAGTTTTGCTGTCGATGTCGTACGGGAGCGTTTTAATATTCTTTTTCTATTTGGGGTTAGTGATAACAGACAACAGTAGAGTAGCGACAATTTTATGGGTAGAAGTAATTTTTAACTATCTTTCATATCTTGCAAGCGTAAAGTGTTCGAAGAAAATATATCGTCTCAAGGCTATTGGGAGGTTGAATAATTTGTTGTGAAAAACAAACATAGATCAGTTTGATTTGTCACGAAAGTACTGTATTTAAAAAATACCAGTAAACAGGAATCATTCAATGACACTTTTCCCCAAAGATCTCTTTCAAGAGGTGATCAATAGGCTTTCTTGAACAATTTTTGCAGCAGCAACAAAGTGTTTTGTCAGTGGTAATGCCACAGGGGTAACAAAGACATTCCAGGAAGTTTGTTACATTATTGGTTTTCATATGAAACCGTTTACTGATGCAGAAGTTGTGAAGGACTGTTCCTTATATATAAATTCTTCTAATTTAGTGTTAGTAACAAAAATAAAAAATAATAATTTAAAAAAAAGCAAAATGGAAATATTATTTTGATCAATTTCCGTATTTGAAATTTCCAATGTTATCTTGGTCTTAAAGCCTTTCTCCTTCCCCCTCCCCGATTTATCTTCATGTTGTAGCTCGTGAGAAATAACTAACGTATGTATGCGGCCCAGCAGAAAAAAAGAGGGAGTACCTCTGATCTAAGGGTTGGATGAACCGCTAACTACAACATTCCACCCACCTAACGGGCACCCAGAAATCCAGACTTAACATCTTGGGATTTCTTCTTATGGATGTACATAAGGGACAAGGTATTCATCCCTCTCCTTTCTGATGGTTTAGCAGAGCTGGAACAGCATGTCAAACCGCTATCAATGAACTTGATTCAAATACCTTAACACCTGTTTGGGCGGGAATGGATTGCTGTCTCGATGTATCTTGCGTGATTAAGGGTTCACACATGGAACATATGTGACTGCCTCAAACAAAATTTAAAATAATTCCCTACAATTCTGTTGCAGTAATACAGTCGACTCTCGATAATTCGAAGTTGGAGGGACCAATGAAAAACTTCGAAAGAGTTCGAACTATCAAGAGGGTAAAAAAAAACTCCCAAAATACACGAAGATAATTTTTTCCCAACACATTTAAATTTGAAACTATGCAATAAAACAACAATTGTACATATGTATAAAATTATTTTAAAGTATTTTTAAGAAGTACATATTATACAATATAAATACTATACAGAAGTTAAAAGTCCTGTATTAAAAGAATGCATTCAATACATTCATACGCATCTCTTCTTCACAATAGTGGACCATCCTTTCTGAACACATGTGTAGCAAAGCCATGTGTTAAACGAAAGATATGGATGGTTGACAACAGGTGCGGTTGGTCTACTGTTCACTTGAAGAAGGAAAACAATAAAAATGTATTTTCGCCTGATGAAACGGAAAACACTAAGAAGGGGTAGCAGACAGATGGTCATTAAAGGGGCTACGTTACAGGGGAGACACGCAGAGACAATACAACACAAAACTTGTAAGCTCCAATTTATTTGCTATAGGTATGTACATGATAGTGAGTGTTCGAATTGTCGAGAGTTTTATAAGATAACTTCAAATTTTTGCGTGTTGTAGTCTGGCCAGCCACAGATTTTACTTTGAATTGTTGAGTGTACCCAAACTTATTGTTTTAGTTCGAAATATCAAGAGTTTTTCTAGGGACTCAGAGTATACTTCGAATTATCGAGAGGTTCGTATAATCGAAGGTTTGAATTAACAAGAGTCGACTGTATATAATATCTTATATTGTTCTTGATTTATATAGTGGATTCAAAATGTATACTTCTTTATGAATCCTCCTGTATATTATCAACCTGAAATCGATTAATTTTGAGTGGCTCATTCCATTATTCGTATTTTTCAACGCATCTGCAATAGGTTTTTGCTTTGTGACATAAAAATCACTATAACTGCAAGTAAATAAGAGTGCGTATCCTTTTAAAGGAGGCCCATGAATTTTTAACAAAATTATCGATTTTCACTTTTTTATATTTTCTAAAAATTTAAACATTTCTGTTTAAAATGATATATGATATGAGGAAATACGATAAATAGAAGTATTTTTATTTATTTTTTTAAACGATTTTTTTCCTTGAGGCGCATCAAATGAGCTCTGCTAAGAGCACCTGTGTTTTCCCTAGCATAAGTTTCTGATGAGCGCAAATACATATGATGTTTAAATGAAAATATTAGAGTGTATTGGGCTTATCCAGAAGTGTATGGGTACACGTCTTTTGTTCAAATGAGTCAGTTAATAATACCATATGTCAGTGATTCCAAAAATCTACATTCGTGGGAAAATAAAAACTCTAAAATTGGGGTAAATATGGCTATTGCGCAGTTCGATTTGAGTCATGTAGCAAAATTAATGATCTTAAAACATTGTAATATTGAAGCAAATTATAACTGTGTGCCGTGCTTAAAAAAATTAGATGCACGTAGGATTCGTGTAGCCGAACGAAAGCATTTTGAGATCCAAAAAAAAAGGCAAAATAGTGAAAGACAAAAAAAGAAAAGAAAATTAGAAGACCCTTTTGTTGGAGCAGAGGGTAAAGAAATTACTTCATATACTTCTGGAAAGTACTAAAAAAAGTAAATTCTCAAAAATTGCAAATTTTTACTTTAAAGCCTGTTTTTTTCAAAATGTAATATTTTTTTACTTTATGTACCTTTTTCTCAAAACTACTTATTATATAATCCTCAAATTTTCAGTGAGCATACTTTTAACATGTTTACACATTTTAATGGAGTGGGAATTAGATATATCTGGAAAACCTTTTTTAAAAAAGGCTTTTTTAAACTAAATTTGAGCGGAAAAAGTTAAACATTTTTTTTTTGAAAAATTCATAATTATTTTAATTTTAAACAACCCCTTCCCCCTTTGTTAAGATTTTATTGATAGTATACATAACTTGCTGTAAAAAGTTTATCCATGAGAAGTAAGTAGTTTCCAAAAAAAGGGTACATAAATTTACGTAATTTAACATGGGCTCCTATGGATGTGCCGGACCCCCTTAAAAATATGAATTACGGATTAAAAAACGGTGTTTTTTCAATAAAGATGTTTCACATTATATACTAGACATTTTTTATATACTTTTTTTATATAATGATCTTTTAAACTAATATTAACTTATACATAAAATTACAGTGGGACCTTCATTTTACGAACCTTTATTTTATGAATTTTTCTATTTTACGAACTTTTTCTCTCTAGGAACTAATAACATATTTTACGATTTTCTTCGTAAATAACCTCCAAATAGCGAAGTGCATTTTCTATTGAATGAACTTTTTCTCTTTGATTCGATTTTTTCCCCTCCCTATTTTTAAAGTATTTCTGGACTATCGTATGATGAAATGATGAAATCAATTGAAACAATTCGAGATGCTGATTACAGGTGGAGAAAATGCGCCTGAAGGGGTTTTTGGTTCATTGCAAAGGTACAAGGCGCATTATGAAAGAAAACTTTTTTTCAAACAAGAACACTCCAACAAAATCAACAGATTTTACCAATAATTAGATTTAAGGATGCATGTGGTAATTAATATAGGCTTAAAATTACTGATAAGAAAACATTTTATTAACTTTTAAACATTTTATAAACTTAAAATTAATTTTTTGAAGTTGAAAATACAATGAATATCTGTACAATATTTTTTACTCCTTGTCTTCCAAGCAGATTTCTTTTAGATGGATAAGATATATAAAATAAATAGACATTAATTTACAAAAAAAGGCGTGTGTGTGCATTCTTATTTTTTTAAAAATGATATATAATGTTAATTATCTTAAATTTGTTTTGCGTGGTTTTTAAAGTATACTGAACGATGAATCTCTATTTAGAGAATTTTTTCCACTTAACGAACTTTTTTTTTAGGATTTAGCGACTCATGAAGTAGAGCTCCGACTGTATTTTCAAATAGCTCTTTATGAACTACATAAATAAAGAATCCAAACAAGCAAAACTTTCAACCACTCATTTAATTTTTACATATTTAAAAAAAACTTTTTCAGACCCACAGTAGTTAATACTCAAATAACATTTTTATTACCCCAGATTTTTTCCAAGATCATTCGCCTTTCTTATGTCACCCTAAGAATGAAGGAACGGGGGGGGGGGGGAGTTACGTCACTCGTTCTATTCAACCAATCATCGAACACCATCGTTAAAAACAACACTGTTAATTTAAATGGGAATGACCCTTTTACAAATTACATTCTCTCTACATCATACCTGGCGCCATGTATCTTCATTCGAGGTCCATCTCCCCTCCGCCTCCTTCGCTGCCAAACGATAACTTTGTCTATCCTCGTTGCCTCACCCCCTTCAAAATTCAACAAGAATAATCTACATTAAATCTGTCAGTTAGGTGGGGAAGGCAAACGGCGCCGCAGTGTCCAACCCAGTGGTTTATTTGCCTTAACAGTCTAAGTGCCGAAACCAGTTTGTTCCATGTAACTGAATGATATATGCAGTTATCGGGTAAAAATTTTCAGCAACACGTACTTACTAGATTATAAATTGAAAAAAAAAAGGTGCCGATATTAATTATTATTATTACTTGATCTGATTAGAAGTTAACTTGAGGTGGATACTAATTACACTTTGGGCTGTAATCAATGAGTCAAGGAATAAGTGACGAGGGCTTAAATTAAAAGTAACCACTTGGGTGGTAGGGAGGTTTGATATATAAAACTTATATATAACAGGGTGCTTACAGAAGTTCGAATACAGATTCAGTCTTATGCATTTGTTTTATGTTTTGTATCCTTAGTTTATTTAAAGGTGACCTTTGTAGTCCATTATACTTAACCCGAGAGCAGGTGCGCGGGGTATAGAGTCAGGTCCAGGGTATAGGTCGGGGTTTTCCGTTACGCCACTGGTCATAGTTATCATTCTACAGCTGGCGTTGTCGAGTTGCAAGTTCGAGTCCTGATGCGACTGAAGACCCGCCGTGTAGATGGGCTGATGCACCGTACATTCTGTCGTGGCTCAAGTGAGTGAGTTTTCATTAACGTCGCACTATACAAATATAAAGCAACACGAGGGTAAAATTGGAGACGTAATTTGTAACTATGATGAAGTTATGAGGACGACACCTGAGCTAGTACCTTTTCTGTAGTTCCTCATCACACCAACGGAAGAACTTCGAGCCTCTACACCAGTGGTCCCCAACCCCCGGGCCGTGGACCGGTACCGGTACATGGATCAAATAGCACTGAGGCCGAATAAGGTACATTGAGTGAGTGAGTGAATATTAACGTCCCACTGTTCAACTACACGAGGGCTTTTGGAGACGGTCCGCGTAATTTTGAACCATGGTCAAGTGACGTGGACGACACCTGAGCTGGCACCCCTTCTCCTAACTACCACACCACACCAATGGGAGGACGTTTGAGCTCTCGAGAGATTTAACGCGTATCGCTCTCTTACATGGCGGGTCTTCAGTGGTACTGGGATCGAACTCATGACATGCTAGCCATGATCCGATGCCTAGACCACTTGGCTACCGCTTCCACATAAGGTACATTCAATTTTTACCATTTTATTTACTGAGGTGTATTTTTCTCAAGTTTGTGCGACTTTTTAAGGTGGCCGCGGTTGCCAAGTAGTCAAGGTATCGGATCGTGGCTGGGATGTATCATGAGTTCGAGCCCAGCACCACTAAAGACCACCGCAATGCACGTAAAATCTGTCGATATCTCAAACATCCTCTCGTTGGTGTAGTGTGGTATTTAGGAGAGGGAGGTGCCAGCTCAAGTGTCCTCCTCGTCACTTGACAATGGTTCAAATTACGAGGTCCGTCGCCAGAAGCCCTCGTGTAGCTGAACAGTGCGACGTTAATTTTCACTCACTCACACGTGACTTTTTAAGGAAATTACTTTAAATTCTATGTTAAATTACTCTTTTTTGTAACTGTATTTTATTCTAAAGGCATGCAAAAATACAATTAAATTAAAATTATTAAATCAAAACATTATAAAATATAAACAATCAACGTCCTCCTCCTCCAATCAGCGCTGCCTGCAGTAAAATTATCAAAGGTTGACCGGTACACGGCGATATAAAGGTTGGGGCACACTGCTCTACACGACGGGTCTTCAGCGGTTGCAGGTCTCCAATTCAGGACGCGTCCACCACATGTCAATGACCATAGCCATCAGGCTACCGCGGGCACTTGTCATGGCTCAAAGTCCTCACGTTGTTGTGGTGTGGAAGGGATTGGAGATTGGGGTGCCTACTCAGGTATTACTAGTGTCATTTGACCCGTAATACAGAACTACGAGACCCATTGTTAATTACCCTGGAGTTGCTTTTCGGTGCAAAATTAATAAAATACTTATTCTTTCACACTTAAGAGGCTTATATAGATCTTCTTTCTATAATGATTTCGTGAACAAAATATTAATTTAGGAAATTTTATTTTTCTACGGGACTTTAGATTACAGTATCGATTTGAATGCAATAAAAGTGCACCTAAAAAGGGTAAAATTATATAATGAAGGTTTTCCGAAGTTACATTCCCCAACCCCCATCCTTTTTTCTGAAAATATATATAAACACCAGCTGGAAATTGGAATACCAACGAATGAATAATTCAAATGAAAATAAAAGAATTTAATAATGAAGAAGAAGTTGAAATTCCAATGAAACCTTCATTATATTTTGATTTTTCACTTTATCGCACTGAATTGATGCCTTGCTATAGGTTTGAGAAGTAAAAACGAAATTTCACAAGATTTACATAAGAACTCAAAATGGCCGGTAGACGGAAGTATTAATTTGCATAACTGTTACAGTTCAGAGTTCTTTTAGCAAGGCAAAATAACTCAAAATAAGATCAAAATTAAAGAGTAGAGACATTCTTCGTATTAATCTACATTTTGAGAGGAAAATTAATATTTAATTCTTGATTTGAGGTGAATATGGGGAGTTAAAAAAAAAGTTTATTATGCGAGTCATATAAATATATACAATCGACTCTCGATAATTCGAAGTTGAAGGGACCAACGAAAAGCTTCGAATTATCAAGAGTTCGTATTATCAAGAGGGTAGGAAAAAACTCTCAAAATACACGAAGAGAAATTTTTTTCTAACACATTTAAATTTGTAACTATGAAATAAAGCAACAATTATGCATATGTATAAAGTTATTTTAAAGTATTTTTAAAAATTACTATAGTACAGTATAAATATTACACAGAAGTTAAAAGTCCTGTATTAAAAGAATACATTTATATATTAAAAGAATACACACAAAAAAATCTGTTTTTGACAAAAAAATCTGTTATCTCTTTTGTTGTTATTTTTTTTTTGTTTTATGGCATTTAATCTAACTTTGTCAATAGATTTTTCTAGAATAAATGACGCTTGTAATAGGTCCACATCAACGTGACTTGAAGGATAAAGTTGCCTAGTTGGCTTAGCGACATTTTAGCTTTTCTGTCAGAGAGTTATCGGAGTCATCTCCGATGGTCATCAAAGAGGCTACGTTACAGCAGAGACAAGCAGGACAATATAACACAAAGCAAATTAAGCTCCAACCTATTTGCTACATGATAGTGAGTGTTTGAATTGTCGAGAGTTTTATTAAATCACTTCGATTTATCGCGTGTTGTAGTCTGGCTAGCTACAGATTTTACTTCAAAAAGTTGAGAGTACAAAAACGTATTGTTTTAGTTCGAAATATCGAGAGTTTTCAAAGGACTGAGCATGTACTTATAATTAGTGAGAGGTATTGTCGAATGTTTCACTACCAAGAGTCGACTGTATATATAATTGAAAGCACGTAGAGCCTATAATTTCGACCACGTTTGAGAACGCTATTATATGCTAAACTGAAAAGTACTGTTCACTTCAGTTCTTTGCTCAAATAACTTCTATAAATGAGTATAGGCTAGAAGAAGAAGAATATATAGAACAATAAAATCGCTTACGAATACTATCTTCAGATTGTATTTGTGTCGGTATGTCTCCATGGGAAATTTAAAAGTTGATTTTTTTTGTCAGTGGGATTTTGAATCACTCTGTACTTCATTTCGTTCATTATTCGTCAACGGAATAATGTCACCTGTTAATTACTTAAAGTTAACATTTGATTGCAACATTAAGAATAAATTTCGATGTTATCCGCACGTAAAGTCTGCTTTATAACGCAATACATGATCCTTTCTAATAAGATATCTTTAATGGTCTCCATGTTCTTAGACATATTTAAATTAAAAATAAAATCCCATTAAAATGCATCAAAAAAATTCCCCTTTTGAATAATACTTCGGTATCTAAAGTTGGATAAAATATAATTTTAAAAAAAAATTCTTAAAACATTTTACGAATAAGAAATTATATGAAGTCAAAATTTTTTGAAAGTTTGTGTCATCAATCTTGCTTGCTTTTACAAAACAATATTAATACGATAATTTTTTTTCTTATATTGGTAAAAAGATTTGAGGAAAACATTAATTCTTGGAATTTGTTTCCACACACACACACACACACACACACACACACACACACACACACACACACACACACACACACACACACACACGAAAAAAATCTTTTTTTTTGCAATGCTGTGTATTTTAAATAATAATAACTACGTATGTTTGTATAAGTATATTTTTTTCCAAAATAAAAGCATTTCATGAACGGGATCTTATCGGAGTGTGTGAATAATGTACCAAAAGAGCCTAATTAGATTACAAATAACCTTAAGTGACCTTGAGCCTTCAATATGTGCTTCGCCTCTTCCCTGGCGATTAACCAGACAGAACCTTATTTTATTCTTTTTTTTAAAAAAAAAAGAACTTCACACACACAAAATGCGATTTTAATCAAAACAAACAAATTCTCGGGAAATTTTTTTCAAAAAAGGATAAATGCGAAGATTTGCAGCATTTTACCATCTTTGTGGTGCCTATAGTCGTCCTAAATAACAGTTCTAGCGAGACCTTAATATAACCGAGCCTAACCTAACTCAAGTCATCAATCATTGTATATGCGGGCTTATGAGAGACGGGAATGTATAGGGCACATGCCCAACCCCTAAGGTCAAAAGCTTTTAAAGTCAAATTTTTTTCTTTTACCACACGCCATCTTTTTAAGAATGTAATCATGTGTGGTTTGCTAAGCCTTAATCTAACACGTTACGTCAGGTTCACTTCTAAGGTCATACACAAGTGTGAAGAGAATTTTCTTCTTTTAAATTCCCTTGAATTTAAAATATAAGAATTTAATAAAGCGCTAAGAACCGTATCTATACGTGCAAGAAAACAATTATTATTTTTTTGTGTTTTTTTTCATTTATTAAATTGTTTTTTTCTTCTTCCAAACAATCAGAGTGTTATTTCTTAGATCAAATTAAGATACCGTAAAATCCGGTGTATAACTGCACCCATACTTTCAAGCTGCAATTTTTAGTTTTTTGGTTTATTTCAAATAAACCAAAAAACTAAAAATTGCAACTTGAAAGTATTGAAAGTATGGTGCATAATGCGCACCTCACTTTTTACGAACCTGAAATGCACGTGTGCAAAGTTTCTTATGGTTTGTTATTATTCGAGGTGTTTTGTCATTATCTTAATGTCATTTATTCGAGGTATATTATCCTAAGTTTTTGAAAAATATAGTATATTTCTAGAACTACAATTCTTTAAGTTCATAAGGTCTGATATTTTTTTAAAAAATAAACAGTATTCCCTTACATGAAGAAAAATAATTTTTTTGTGCCCATTTCTTTTTTTTTAAATTTTGTATGTTATCATTTTTTACCCGGCGTATAACCATCACCCGTAAACTTCAAACTTATTTTTGGACTAAAAGTGCTCGTTATACGCCGGATTATACAGTAAAAATATTCCGTAAATTGGGTAAAGATGTACTAATGTTGAAATTCTTCAAAAAGTTTTTCCATTTTTAAAAAAAATAATTCTTAGACTGCACGTGTATTTTTAAATCAAATGCATTTTGTTTACCTGTGTACGTTATTATTGTTTACAATTATGTGCTTTTTTTAAAAAAAATTCCCGTCAAAAGCAAACGTTGGTAACAGCGAAGCGTATGAACTGATCAGATGGAAACACTTGATTGTAGTTATGGTGTGACCACGACGCATATGAATTTATGAACTGATTGGCTGGAAACATGGGATTGTCATCATATGACTATGATCTCACATGAATTTAACCTATTGCTGAGAATGGAACAAATAGTTTTAATATCTGGCGTTCAAGGTACCAAGTGGGCAAAAAGTCCGTAAAAACTTTGAATATTTATAAAACCCTGAAAATTAAATAAAATAGAAAACGGTTTTCAGGTATTGCATCGAGAAGTCACGGGATTTTTTTTAAGAAAAGAAAAAGAAAAAAAAATTCATAAAACACCCGATAGGTGGCGTTTGTGAAAGAAAATACTCGCAAATAACAGAAGTAACGTTTTATTACATCAGCATATGCTCCACATATCCACCACCACAAGGGAGGACACATTCCAAGCGTGTCACAAATCCAGCAACGGCAGAGTGCAGAATGTCCGCCTGTATACATGACAGTTCTCGGTGGATCGCATCTTTCAATTAAAACAGATTGAATGGACGAGATTAATACACTCGGGAATTTCAACATCCCCACAGCCAAAAGTCTACTGCAGTCAGATATGGAGACCGAGGAGGCCATGCAAACTTGCAATGTTTGCTAATGATTCTTAGACTTGGTCGTCCGGATCTTACATGATCCTCGAGTGATCCAGTTTCCTCAAATCGCTAAACAAGTTTTATGAGGCATACCACTGTTTCCAACTCTTCACATTTTTCTGAAGTCGGAATCTACGAAGTGCAACTGTCGCTGATTCCTTTTTCATGAAAAATAGCTTCACCAACAAAGCTTTGTCTTTCTCGCTCAGCGTCCTTGTTCACTTAGTTGGCATGCAACGGAGAATTAGATCTGGATCAAGAGCATCAGTACTTGTAATCGCCTGTCTTATTTGTGTATTTCTAACTCAGCCGTTTGTACGAGCGCCATCTGCCGGCAGGTTTTTTTTTCTTATCTTAAAAAAAATCCCGTGACTTATCGATGCCAAACATGCAAACCGTTTTTTATTTTGTTTAATTTTCCGGATTTTAAAAACTTTCAAAGTTTAACCGGACTTTTTACCCACCTGGTATTATGTTTGTGGTAAATGATTATATGTATATATATATAGCTCTGATAGGCTTATTTCCAGCCAATTAGTTCAAAAATTCATGTGACGCCATAGTCATAAGACAAATGCATTCACATGTTTCCAACGAATCAGTTCATGTGCTTCGTTGTTGCCCACTTTTGCTCTTTAAAGAAACTTTCTCTTAAATAGTACTTGTTTGTCAACAATGATGACGGGCATAAGTAAGCAAAATACGCTTGATTTAAAAATATCAATGCATAAAATAAAATTTCTTTTCAATTTTAAAATCTTTTTGAGGAAATTTTTTTTGCATAACACTTGCACATCCTTACCCAATTATAAAATTTGAAATTTTACCTAAATTTTACGAGTAGAACGAGTAAAAATCTGTTTTAAATTCAATGGAGAGCACGCACGTAATTGCCTTTATTATATGGCCGCCATGCATTCAGCCTATTATTACTTCATATATGTGAAGCTGACCGCTATTGCCAAGCCACAGAATAGACTCAACTTTCCTGCTCATGTCTAATACGGAACTATACTGTTCAGAAACGCTCGAAGTCAGAAGACGCCATGATATGAAAAAAAAGACGATGGGGGGTCCCTCGTATCCTCGAGCAAGACGACTCGGACAATTAATACACATGAAGCTTATTCATTTAAATTACTTGTTAATATTTTGTAAATAGTAATGCGTAATTAAACCAAGAAGTTAACTGAAGATTATCTGATTTATATGACGGTCATCACTGACCAGTAGCGCACATAGGAATTTTTCAAGGGGGGGGGGGTCCAAGGTCGAAAATCCGCTGTTCTCGTACCATGCTTCAAAACGCCGCCCAACATATTCTTTTAATTTTGTCGATTTTCGGAAACAAAAAACAGTAAAAAATTTATTAATTAATGAATAATTAGCCCTAATTAATAAAATTAATTATTAATAACAAATACTTAATTAATTTTACGTACTATATACATAGAATTATAATCAATCCAAAAAAATCAAGGGCTTTGGGGGTGGGTCCGGACCCCCAGAACTCCCCCCTTGTGTGCGCCACTGTCACTGACATCTCCCATTTATATATATCCGAAATATACCGCATTTGATAGAAAATTTAACAACTCCAGAGTATTTTGATGTAGTTGGTGTTTTAATGCATACTAAGCTATATTTAAGACTTAAGATATCCGACTACTTGCGACAACTTTTTTAAAAAAAAAATGAAGGTTTTTTTTCCTCTTGTGGTTTTTATATTTGTTTAGTACATTGTATGAAAAATATGCTAAAATGAAGAAGTGAAAAAGAAATTATTATTACTAAAACGGAAAAAAATGGATAAAAATGTACAAAAAATAACATAAAAGATTCAATTCTGTACAAAAAGTTTATAAACAAATTTTCAAATTTCATTTCTGATGTGTTGCTATATTATTCATTTTTGAAATGACTTTCAGGATAACAGATATTTTAATTTTTACAAAAACTAGAGCACTTTATCTTCGTTATCATATGGAATTGCTTAAAACAACAGTGATTATATTAACATAAAGGACTGTAAATTTTGTAATAAAACAGTGATTGATAAATATGAAGGTTAAAATGCTTCTACTATTATACAGAACATACGCAAAAAATTTCAGCTAATTTTCAAAACTTTTTTGGTAATCGCTGACCCTTTTGATGTTTAAAAAAAAACGCATTTCGAGTAAAACGCGTCGAGTAAGTATGACATATATATATATATATCTTGTTTAAAGTAATGCATCTGCTTTTACTAAAACGCTTGTAGTTTTTGTTCTAGAGAACGAAAAATAATAAACTTGGTACTTTTATAAAGCTAATAAGATGGTCTATAAAAAATAATAATAAATTTATCAATTTTTGGCAAAATACACAATTTTAGAGTAGTCGGATATCTTAACGCTTCCATAGTCGCTATGGGGGTGCACATGTTAACGGGCGATGAGATTAGCTTTGCAATTTTGTCAAAATGTCGACTCTACTGATAGAAGCAGTCACCAAGCAGTCCGTTTGGGGTGTAACGTGACAAATCTCCTCCTGGTACATCCTGGTTTAATCTAAATCTGTCAGAATGTTGCCTCGCTTTCTCGTATTTGAGTATTTGGAATATAACATTTACACATTTAAAATTAATATTAATTTCATACCTGGTTTAAAGTCAATAATCCAAATTAAAAAGCACATGCTATATGTATATAGTTGCCTCAAGAAAATATGAGAACATTAATTTAAAAATACTAGGAATAATATTAATTAATTAATTATCACTAATCGTTGATAAAAAACGGATTTGTTTGCCTTGAGATTTGCCAAAATCGTCGCCCTCTTAAAAAGATCTACTACATCCATAATGAAAGGGAATCCGTTATGCTTGAATTCAAAGAGATTTCTTTCCGTTAATAAGGTTTTGGGTTAAAAAAATGCGTTCCAAAATATTTTGCTGCGTTAACTTTTTATTTAAAAATATTTATATATCAATTTTATTTTCTGATTTTCTGAGTTCTTTATGTAATTCCTGGTGCCCAGCTTTACAAATCTTCAGAATTGACAGGTGGAATTTTAATGTGCATTCGGATTAATGCGTGTGTTTAAAATTATTATTTTCCGAACTTGCACTAAGTTTGAGGCTTTTAAAAAGTTAAGCTAGCAATTGAAGAATTTGTCCTCTTCTTTTCATAGAACAATAGTGATTTTAAATTGTATGAGAGTGTATGATTCATGCGAAAAAAGGAAATGCCGTTTTTCTGTGACACCGTGATATTTCAAAACCTAGTAAGAAGTAATGGCCTTATTTTCAAGACAACATTTTTAATTTGAAGAACTGCATTCGATTTTATTTAAGCAAATGAGCTCGAAGTAGCCTCAATATTAAGACTGTACAACAATAAAAATAGTACAACTTTTAATTTTTTTTTATTTACAAAAACATATGATTCGGTTAAGAGGTTTACAATAAAGTCATTAACCAATTCCACTTTTGAGAAAGGGGAAATTTAATACTATACAATAGTGGCCAAAATTGTGCATACTTTTTAAAATTGTTATGTTTCTTCAGTTTGCAAAAACTCACTGCATGATTATCATTCGCATTGAGACATCCAATAAGTGAAGGCCATTGGTTCTTTTTTACTAACTATTCGGAAATTTGGATTCTAACACTGATTTCAAAAATTTTTTAGTAAAAAATTTCTTTTTTTTTACAATAAAAGTTACTTTAAGTAACAAGTCTCTAGCATATGGTTAAAAAGAATTAGAAAAACTGTTTTTACTTAATTACGTATCTTCTGAGATTAGCGGATCCGAGTATATAAGTTGAATCCTTTGCTTCAATTTTGAAAAAAGTTCTGAAAAGTCTCAGTTTATACACGAAAACATATGATATATAAAAATAGTATGAAGTAAAATTATATATGAAACAGAGCTTTATATCTTTCTTGATAAATATTTTTTCCTTTGGAGCTAGCTTCAAATGAAAATTATTTTGAAGGTATCCGACTGGTTGCGACAACTTTTTTTAAAAAAAAAATGGAGATAAGGGGAATTTTTGTTATTTTTAGATTTGTTCAGTACATTTTAAGAAAAATATGCTAAAATTAAGAAGAGAAAAAGGAATTATTATTACTAAAATGGGGAAAAATAGGTAAAAATTTACAAAAAATAGCATAAACGCGGTCCATTCTGTACCAAAGGCTTAAAAAATTTTTCAATTTTTTCAATCTAATGTGTTGTTTTTTTTATTCATTTTTGAAATGACCTTCAGGATAAGAGATATTCTCTTTTTTACAGAAACTAGAGCACTTTATCTCAGTTATTATATGAAATTGCTTAAAAAACAGTGATTATATTCACATAAGAGACTGTGAATTTTGTAATAAAACAGAGATTGATAAATCTGAAAGTTAAAGCAAATCTACTATAATACAGAACTTACAGACAAAATTTCAGTTAATTATGTTCAAAACTTTTTTAGCAATCGCTGACCCCCTTTGATTATTTTCAAAAAATCACATTTGGAGTGAAACGCGTTTTAATGTATTACATCTTGGTTAAAGTAATGGCATCTGCTTTTACTAAAACACTTATAGTTTTTGTTCTAGTGAACGGAAAATGATAAACTTGGTATTTTTATAAAGCTAATAAGATTGCGTGTAAAATAAAATCATAAAAAAATGTATCAATTTTTGGCAAAATTCACAATTTTAGGGTAGTCGGATACCTTAAAAACATAGCGTATGTATGCAAAACGCGATAAATAAAGAAGACAAATTTTATTTTCGAGTCATTCGAAGCTGAAAAACCAACTTGACACGCTTATATAAATTTCCTTTTATATATACTTGAAGTTTTTCATTTGGACGTAAAATGAAAGGAAAATATTTAACTAGAAATTTATACGCTTCGGTATTTCTTTCCTCGCATTTCATGGAAAATTATACCAAAAGGACTATTTTATACCAAAATGGACGGCTACTGTTCTTTTTTGTTCCATTTCATTGTGTGTTCAAAGTAGTCCTTGAAGTTAAACAGGTTAGTATTCAAATTGTGACAGAACTTCTGCCTTTCATTCTAAAAGGAACACCATTCATTGTTGTCTGTTACACACGCTTACTGTAATAAAGATATCCGTATTACATTCGAGAAAATTTACATGGGACAGGATAGTTTTGAAATCTATTATCCATATACATTATTGTATAGCGAAGAGACTGTAAAAATAAAACGTATAACAAAGCGAAAAAGGAAATCTCTTATGAATGCCGTTTTTCAATGCATGTCTTGCAAAGTAGCTATGCTTTGTATAAGTATAAGAATATTTTAAATGATTTCGAAAGATCTGAAAGGCTGAGATGGTTTAAAGTATTATTAAGAATATATAATCTGCTTCTTGGTTAAAATTGTTGCCAACGAAGATAACTTAATATGCATGAAAAAATAACTCTAAAAGAAGCAATGTAGCAATGTGATTTTTAAGAATTCATAAAGATTTTGAGCACAACTTAATCCAATGGATTGAAAAGAAGCGATAGATTGTTAGAAAAACCTTATTTTAATACAGAATTTTTTTTAAAAACAAAAAAGAAACGAGTCTTACAGTAGTCGCATATGATGTGTAACATCTGACTTGTTATAATGGTAAATACGCAATATTGACTTTAATCCTGAAAGAAATGAATCGGTTATGACTGAAAATAATTTTCTATCGAATAATTATATCTTTAATGAAAATTTTATTTAATTAACACAAGGAGTTATGCAGTTTTTTTTATCAAAAATATTTATTATTGTTCAATTTGGGGAAGAGCGGAGACAATAGATTTATGAAAATTTAAGTATGACGCATATACTTGTGATTTCAAAGTATTTAAAAGTCGTTGAAAAACGGCGTCAAAAACAGAACCACTGTTAGTTGTCGAAACATTTCGATTAGTGTTCATTTCGAGCTTGAGTTCATCTTTCAGAAAAGCTATGAGCGGCTCAGCTTCTGGCAAACTGAAGTTAACGTTAAAATCACCACCCAAAATCATGGGAAGCGAATGATAGTTTTTTAAAAAAAAGAGCAGAACCACCTTCGGCATACGGTAAAAGTACAAAATGCAGGAAATCTGTAATTTTTTCAACTGTTTGATTCGGAGAAATGTATGCGACCACCAAAATGACAAGACTTGCTGGTATGTGCTGCAGGCGGGCGTCTTAATTGCTACTACAGTTGGATCCCCAGACGAGGGTAGCGAAGAGACACCGTCAAGCGCATGCTTAAAAAGTAGAAATATCAGAGAAAATCAAAAATACCCGTTTACTTAATTAGTTTTTTTTAATCGAGAAATCTTTTTTAATCACAATTAAAAATATTATGTTGACAGCGACAGGAATTAACCTCAAAGTATGAAAATGATAAGCACTTAAATATTTATTCATATAATTCCATATTACTTACTCCTATTTTTTTAAGAATGATGAGCTTTGTCAGACGCTTAACAAGAAATATAATTGTTAATATATAGTTTACACACATATAAATATATCTTCAGATTTCACACACAACGAGCCCTGAGACTTAGACATTTGAGCGTAAGAATCACAACTTTATTCTGGATGAAGTCTAATAAGACTTGCTAGTATGTGCGGTAGGCGGGGGTCTTAATTGCTAGTAGAGTTGGACCCTAAGGCGAGGCTAGCGAAGAGACACCCCAAGGCGCTGAATTGGTCAAATCAAACAGCGCGCGCTTCCCCCGACTTCCTGTTACGCATTTCCGTCCCTTTTCACGAAATCACTCCAACAAATATCCAGCAACCGAGAGTAAAGATGTTACACATCAAAAATCGGCTATTAGATAATGGAACGATTTATGTAGTCTTGTTTCATGCTTGGAATTTTCACATAAGCAGATTTCGTTGAAAGTTTACATTAATTTTTTTAAAAAATTACTGTACTAAGAGAGAAATGGACCTAAAAATTATATTAAATTTACTCCATTTTGTTAGTTATGTCTTTCCTTAAATTCATACTCGGACAAATGAAAAGCTATTTTTAATGAATTTTCTACAGTTAAAAGAATATTCAGAAACTTATTAAAAACAATTAAAACATTTATTCTCTGTTTTTCTTTTTAAAAAAATTCTTACGCCTTCCTTTTTAATACCCATTGAAATGAAGCAAAAACAAAAAACTAAAATTATGAAAATGTACTCTTTTGTCTAAAATTGATCATACTTTCAGCATTTCTTTTGTAGTGAAAAACAATAGATTCTCTTTCTCTATACCTTCCTTATATATTTCAATAATTAATACTAATAATATTCTAAAGATTTTACATGAAGATTTAAAAAAAAAATTCAATTTATTTTTTTCCGATACTTGTATAACAACAGTTGTGATTTCCATTAAAAATTTTCCATACTCTTTCATTTTCTTTAATACTCTTTTCAAATCAGGTTTAGAAAAATAACGCATAATATAATTCTCAATTCTTCGTGTAAAGTTTCAAAAACTTTTTAAATTCAAAAATTTAAAAAAAAAGTGATTAATTAATCTATCAGTACGCTTTTGTTATTGAATACTGCAACAGAATTTTAATTTCAAATTTTTGAATACTTTTAATGCCTATAATTGGCTAAGAAAATCTTAATTCGTCTGTAATAAGAGGATTGTGTTATGGAAAACTTTCATATTATGCTTAGAGACGCGCCAGACGAGCTTAAGAACTCAACATACCTCATTATTATAGTGTTAAACGAGCTGAATTAATTTACACGATAATAGGCCTTATGGAATGTTAATATTCATGATATGCTGCCTTAAGGCATTATTCTGAAATATATATTAGAAGACGCGTGATGATGCCAACGAAAAATAAAAATAAAGACATTTTAATGTGAGACGTGCTTATTAAACTAACTCTGTAAAAATGTGGAAAGATTTGCCGTCATAGTGTTCCATACTACAACTGCGTTTAAGTTTAACTTTTAATTTAATTTAATTTTTTAAAATTTAACTTAATTTAATTTTTCTTTAAATTATCTTTTAAAATTAAAAAAATATAAGATCAAACTATTCTATAAAAGAACTTTTCTAAAAACCTTGGACTTAACTGAAATAAAACTCATGTATAAATAACCTATTGATATTGGAGCATTATCTAAATTTATTTATAAACTCGCCGTTGCCCGCCGGCTTTGCTAAGTATTTCATCATAATGTATGACTATGTATATATTATATATATTAAGTTATTGGTACCCAGGTCTTAGAATTAAGCTTTTGACTGTATTCAAAAACATTTTCAAAAGTTCTCTCTTGATTTAAAAAGAAAATTACTTAATTTCTAAAATGGAATATATTTATCTCTTACGATCTCGAAACCCACCCCTTGGGAGTCGATTACCGCAACACCCGTTTTTAGAAAATTTCTGCTCAACAACAACAAACAAGTAATAAAATTTTTTTTTTAAAGTCAATTCCTACTTTGAATGGATGAATAGAAAGTATTTTATTAACGATTGAAAATTTGAACAAAATATAGAATAAATAAATATAGGGAGAAAGTGAGCTAAAATAGTAGGAATTGAAAAAACAGCATGATGATGATGATTTGTTTGCATTGTTTTTGTAATAAATTAAAAGTAAAAAAACTTTTTTAAAATCAAGCTTTTATTTAAACGCGCTAAAAGGAATAAAAAAATTTTTCTTTAAAATTTTTTTACTATCAACTTATAACGTCATTACACAATTTATATGATATAAAAGCTTGTCGCAAGATTAAAGCACTCTTATTTACTTATTTTGAAAATTTTAAGTAATTGAAATCAATCAGATCAAGTTATTTAATTTACTTGTTTATCTGCAGAGGTAAATCTCGCGACAAGCTTTTATATCATATAAATTGTGTAATGACGTTATAAGTTGATAGTAAAAAAATTTTAAAGAAAAATTTATTTTATTCCTTTTAGCGCGTTTAAATAAAAGCTTGATTTTAAAAAAGTTTTTTTACTTTTAATTTATTTTTTACTTTTTAGTTATCACTGGACAGGTTTCTTAGTCTGTTCATCTCATTCAACGCATCATTGTTGCTAGGTGTTAGCCGGTTATTTTCGAACAGTCGAGCTAAATGAATTCTCGCAAAAAGGGTACTAGACGAAAAACACAATTTTTTCTTAAATCCGTAAATTTTAAGCAATTCTTTCAATCTTCGTACAGATCTTGGGTAATATTATCCTACACACGAAAAAAAGTTTTATGAGATTTTCTTCATAAATGGTGAAGTTATTAAATATTAAAATGTTGAATATTTTTTGAAAAATCGTAAAAAAATTTTTTTGATGTTTTATTTTTTAAATGACTGATTCTAAGAGAGCAAATCATGAGCTGTTTTAGTACGGAATATCGATTCATTTAAACGGAAAAAAATTCATGTGCGTCGATTTAGACATTATTTTCATAAAAACGCATCGATTTTGACTTATTTAAAAAAAATCGTAAAAAATACAAATATTATTATTTTGTAAAGAACATTATACCGTATCGGGACGAAATAAATGATCTTTCCGATTCTATAATTATTTTTTGTCTGAGCTTCATAGATTAACCTCTTAAGCGGTCAATTTTTTTGACCAAAATTTTCCCAAAAAAAGCCCATTTTTTAACTGCATGTAACTAAGCATAATAATTAACAGAACGCGCAAAAATGGAAGATTTTTATTTTAATCTCCGGTTTAAAATTTTACTCACCTTTTTTTATTTTATAATTTTTGAACACAAAAACCCTTAAATGTTTGCTTTTAATAAGTACATTCTGCGTACTATGAAGAATATTTCACATATATCTTAAAATATATTTTCTTCCACTTACCAAAAAATTTCATGTTCATACCTCTTTTTCATACGATTGATAGGATTTCATGTGTGTGTGTGCATATTTATATGCACACACAATATGAAGAATAGTGTAACACTAAGTCTTATATTCCAATGGGGATAGAGATAATATCGACTTCTTTGGATTATCTATCCATTTTCCTTTTTCTTAGGCAACACATTGTACATTGCCTTGTAAATCCCTGTTCTTTATCCAATATTTTCAAGAATATATATTCTTGCCTTCAGTGAAAAATTCTCACCTTCACCACTACCAAAATTCTGAATGAAGAGTAGTTCAGTACCATGGACAAATTCTCTCTCTCTCTCTCTGCATCTCCTAAAGACACACTATACTAATAACCTTATTATAGGAATAAAAATGTCTGTGCAAATAAAATATAGAAAGAAAAAATTTCGGTGCCTGTACAGCGCACGGGCAAACCGATTGTGGCTAACTTTCAGTAGCCCGTAAGGTGTACGGGCAAACTAGTTAAGGGGTTAAAGTTAGAATTTCTATAATACTCCATCTCAGTTTAACTTGGCAGCGTTGAGAAAGGTATACAATATACCAATCTACTTGAAAAATAGCTCTACTTTTTTTTGTTTTGAATTTAAATCCAAGAAAATAGATAGAAATTTGTAAAAAAAATTGCATATTTTGTAGAAATTAGATTATTTTTACGTTGTAGAAATGTAATTATTTTTTAGACAAAGTTAATTAATACAGTCAATAGCGCAACGTTATGAAATTCCAGTTTGGCTGAAAACTGATTTTCGACGCCAACTTTTGTCATTGTTGTAACAATAAAATTATTACAACAATGCAGATATATCCAAGTTGGCGCCCAAAACTAGTTTAACGTTTTTAATTAATATCTTTTTAATTAATTACAATATCGGAATATAAATGGTCAAAACATGCATTGTCATCCAAACTAAACGTGTATACAAAATTTCAGCTCCATGGGAGGAAGATATCAGCTTCAAAATTGAGTTGCAAGATTCCACCCGAACAAATTACATACATACATACATACATACATACATACATTGTAAGTTAAATAAAAGCTTTTAATAATACATACCCGGTTTATCTAGTTTGGCTGAAAAACCAGTTTTTGTCGCCAACTTTTGTCATTGTTTTAACATTTATATTGTTACAACAACGGAAACGAATCTAAGCTGGCGTCAAAATCTGTTAATTAATTTAATTAATTTTTAATTAATTAATTATTGGTAATTAGTGAATTAATATTTGAAAAAACTGTATTAACATCAAGTGTCATCCAATGCAAGTTTAAGAAAATTTACTCGAACTTGATTGGATGAATAGGAAGTATTTTATTAACGATTGAAAATTTGAGCAAGATAAATATACAAGGGGTGATCAAATGAAAAGGTACGAAACGACATAAAAATGAAACAGTTAAATATTTGCATATTCCGCCAAGGGAGAATGTAGCGAGACATCTCGGGATGCCATTGGAGACTCTGACTGGGATCGGATCATGCGCGGGTGCCCGCATGCGCAGGAGAGAGCAAAGGCTCTTATAAAAAGTGGCGTCCAAATGATGCGAGCACAGAATTACTCGAGCACAGAAAAAGCATTAACTCCGATGTGTACTGTGAGACACTCCGACGCCTACGCAGGTCCATCAAGAACAAAAGACCGGGGCTGCTCACGGAGGGTGTGGTTCTGCTCCATGATAACGCGCGTACACACGTCTCCAGAGTCACACAAATGGAACTGGACAAGTTCCAATGGGAGACGTTGGACCATCCGTCCTACAGTCCGGACATGTCACCCTGCGATTTCCATGTGTTTGGTCCACTGAAGAAACACCTGAAAGGAAAGCGCTTCAACTCGGACGACGTACTCAAGGACACTGTGAAGGACTGGGTCTCGTCACAGCCAGAGGAATTCTGGGAACAAGGAATCCTGCGGCTTGTTCATCAGTGGGATCGTTGTGCTCAGGCCTATGGTGTATATTTTGAATAAAGTCTATATTTGTACCCACCGTGTCGTTTCGTACCTTTTCATTTGATCACCCCTTGTATATATAAATAAATAAATATACAAAGAGAGAGAGTGAGCTAATAGTAGCAATTAAAAAATATGCTTGTCAAATTTCAAGTCTCTTGGTCTAATAGTTCCAAAATCGTAATTTTTTTTTATATCTATAACGCCCCCGCTACCCTTTTCCCTTTGGAATCAATTTTCGCCAAATCTGGAAAAAATTTCGCCAAATGTAATGATTGTTTTCTGAGCATGAGCTTCAACAGTTTTCCGCTACTGGCTGCATATCAAGGCGTCTGTCGACTTTGTACATACACACACAAACCTTGAACAAAGGAATTTTAGAAAAAAAAATCCCCTAAAAATGAATGAAAATTTTTTCTTCTTTCGGCGTAAATATGCTCACGTTTTCTGTGAAATATTAGCAAACTCCCTGTAAAATTTTGGAACGATACTATCAACTGCGTTGATTTGTATACTAAACTAAACTCAGTGGCGCAACAGCCCATGAGGGCCAAGGCCTACTGTGCCAGTCACAGCTCGTGTGACCTCTGGTGATTAGGTGCATGAGCAGAAGTTCCGGTAAGGTAGTCAGTCTGAGTTGATTTAATAGTTGATGAACTGCAGATTAACCACGAATCCAGGCTACAAATCGTTACCCAGTATTTAGGGGTGAGAAAAACGTGGGGATACGTAAGGTACGGCCTCACTACCATCAACAAAGTTCATGGCTTTTTTTCACGACAATGCTCACCCTCACACAGCCAATATCGTCAAACAGTTCTCGGCAAAAAAGGGGTGGTGCTGATTGAACATCCACCATACTCGCCAGATCTTATTCCTCCAGACTTCTTCCGATTCTCACGACTCAAAATCGGAAAGATGAAAGAGGTTTGATGATATTCCTGACATCCAACGAAATGTGTCGAGGTTCCAGACATGTATAGCATATCTCAGCGGGGCATAGTTATAAGGGGGACTATTTCGAAGGACAGTATGGTAATTTTCGTTAATATTTCATCTACGTTACAGGATTATTCACTGAACTTTATTGCCAGAGGTTGTATATAAGATAATTGCAAAAACAACATGCTTCCTTTTGCTCTATCCAACGCAAAAAAAAAAGAAGAAAAAAAAAAGTGTGTATCGTTTTTGATATTGACTTCAAATATATAATTTTCCATTTCTTAAATATTTCTTAAAAAGTCCCCCGCCCACACTCCACTACCAAATAATTAAATTCCATTGTGTTTCTGAGTTCTGTAGAGAAACTCAGTGTTGATAATCTATCCATCCATGAGGAGATTTGTTTTACAAAAATAAAGAATTGTTTTCTATTTAAAGCTTAAAAGTTCTTTTTTTATTAATACGAATTAGAGCGTAAACTATCTAACATAATAATCATCAATCACTTGATTTATGTAATTCCTGATTATCCCAGCAATGTTTACATTTGAAATGCTTATATATTTATTTAAATATGAGTCAGTGTAAGTGCGGTTAAATTGAGCAGCTTTTTTTACAAAACTAAACTCACAATGTTTTTATAATTAACTTAGAGAATAAGTTTAGTGTTTACAGAATGATTTTCTGCCTACATCACATGAAATTTATGCTCTAATAAATTTTAAAATTAAAGTGTTGAGTCGGAGTTTTTTTAAAGTGAGAAGTATTTCACAGTGCGGAGCACTCGAGCTTGATGATGACTTCTGTTTTTCTTCATTTTGAATTACTTTTAGCTTTAATTTAATGATGATAAAGGAAGTCCAAAGAAACCGATGTCAAAACTGAATAAATAGAAAATAAATCAAACATAAATTCATTTATTTACGCTTAAAATACGATCGCATTAACTTATAAATAATTGTAATAGGCTTTTAAATGCTCTAAACTTTTAACATTTATAAGATTCTAAAAAAATTTAATTAAAAACTATATATATATCATAAAAATACACATTATTTTGAAAGTTTTGTGTGTATGCGTTTATATAAATATATTATTCAACATTTAGTTTTTTCCTTCTAACATTAGAATATATAGAGAAAATTAATGCTAGAACAAAATGTTATTTTCTTAATGTCACACTCTAGAAGAACGCGACGTCTATTGGCGGCGGACCTCTTAATTTTAAATTTTAGGCAAGTGACGAGTATTTTTTTTCAAATAGCACCACGGATTGGTAATTACCTTTGCAGACCTAGTACATTCCCCAGGAGCTGGTATAACTTTTTAGTGTGGCACCATATAGGTGGATACCAGTTGCGACAATGTAATTTTGACTTCAAGTTTCCTCCCCAGAGGGAGGCACATGAGACCTGACGATGTGAAATCGTACTAGGAATCTAGTTTTGCCGAGAGCACCCAAGCCAAACACAACCGACGACTTCTTGAACATTAACCTCGACAAATTAAAACATTAATAAAATTTTGCTGATATGATTTACTAGAAAATCAATTAAGGTATACACAATAATGATACAATTATAACAAGTAAGATATTTTATACATACCTCAAAGGGTTAAGAAATTACATGAAAAAAAAAAAAGAAAAATGCTATTGGTTTCATTAGATTTGTTAAAATGTATTTTAACTCGTATGTATGTACTCGCAATAAGATTCAATTCCCTAACGCAGTTGTTTTGTGAGTTATTGGGGGATGAAAAAATGCACCTCTACACATGTCAGTTTCTTAAGTACTACGAAATGTGATCTAAAAAAGATATACCCCGGGAGCTGGGATGATTCTATTCTCTATTTTATTCTAAATGATTCTATTCTCCATTGTAATCATGTATCCCGTTACTTTTCCAGCTTTTGGAAGCTAGAAATTTCCCGTTACTTCTTCACTTTTTTTTTTGAGAAATGATTCACGATTCCCTTTGTTACAGGATAGTTATAATGATTTATTTCTTCTATTAAATCTCAAAATATTTCCCAACATGTTTTTAACCTACAACTAAAATATCTATCACCATTCAATCGTCGACCGAGTATCAAAAATTTTGTTGAATCCAAACAACTTAATCCAGTGATACTCAAAATACGGCCCGCGGGCCGCATATGGCCCGGTGGCCTTTTCCCGGTTATGGCCCATTGCACTAAAAAATTCAATTATTTAAGAACAATGTATTAAAAATTTAGCGGTAAATTCTATCAATGAAGCAATCAAATCTATCAATTTGCTTTTTTTTTTATAGAAGAATGCGTTGTTACTAATCTCCCGTCTGGTCAAACGAAGTAGGACCAAATCAGTGAAACCTTTGCTTTTAACGAAGTCCGATGCTAGAAGTGGACTATCATGGATATCTTTTTAGACCAGTTCAAGACAGTCCAAGATGTGCTGAGGTGAAGCCAGTTCTAGCTGGCATTCAGGGCAAAAAGGAAACCTCTTATGGCTTCCAGAAAAGTGAGACTTTTTAAGTGCCCACTATCAAGTCGGGATAGACAAATGTTGGACTATCTGTCACAAGGAAAAGATAAAGAGATTGTAGAACATATACAAGAGGTTTGGTCATGGATGAGAGGAAATTGAAACTACCCCATAACTCAGTATAAAAGTAAATATTTTGTGTGTGTTTGGTAGAAGGGTTAGTAAAGTATTAAATCAAAAACCGAACATGAGAGTTTTAATATTTTGGTCAATTTTGTTTTGTCCAATGCTGCTTTGGTCTCATGGTGTTTCCCACCATTATACTCATGTTGAAGCCCGCGTGAGAGATATCCGTCACATGTTTGCGGCCCGTGTGAAATACTGTCATATTTATGTGGCCCACCGGAAAAAAAGGCTTAGTACCCCTAACTTAAGGTATCCGACTGGTTGCGAGATCTTTTTTTTTAAAAAAATGGAGATCTGGGGAATTTTTTTTTCTTGTTTTTAGATTTGTTTAGTACATTTTAAGAAAAATAGGCTAAAATCAAGAAAAGAAAAAGAAATTATTATTACTAAAATGGGAAAAAATAGGTAAAAATTGACAAAAAATAAACGCGGCCCATTCTGTACCAAAGGTTTATGAACAAATTTTCAATTTTTTCACTCTAATGTGTTGCTATGTTATTCATTTTTGAAATGATCTTTAGGATAAGAGATATTTTCTTTTTTACAAAAACTGGAGCACTTTATCTCAGTTATTACATGAAATTGCTTAAAAAAACAGTGATAATATTAACATAAGGGACTGTAATATTTGTAATAAAACAGTGATTGATAAAACTGAAGGTTAAAACAATTCTACTATTATACAGAGCTTACAGAAAAAATTTCAGTTAATTATTTTAAAAACTTTTTTAGCAATCACTGGCTCCGTTTGAGTATTTTCAAAAAAGCATATTTTGAGTAAAACTCTTTTAAAGTATGACATCTTGCTTAACGTAAAGGCATCTGCTTTTACTAAAACACTTGTACTTTTTGTTCTAGTGAACGGAAAATGATAAACTTGTTATTTTTATAAAGTTAATAAGATGGCGTATAAAATAAAATCAAAAAACAATTGTCAATTTTTGGTAAAATTCACAATTTTAGGGTAGTCGGATACCTTAATTCATTGTTTTTAAAATACACGAATTAAAAATATAACGCGGTGTTCTCTAAAGCTAGAGAACTCATGCCGTTATAACGCATTACAGTCGTGACATAAGCAATTAGGTGAACTGAGGGTCAATAGATTGCATTTAAAATGCTCCGCTTTTAGCCTTCTATCACTCTACTAACCCAAAGTTTTCCTTTCATCTTCTTTTGTTGTTGTTTAGATTTTTTTTTGTGAGACTCATCCATCTCCATTAAAGCAAACAGAAACCACTTCTCATGTTTATGTTGTTATTTCCCTGAGTAATTCATAGAAAAAAACATTATTTTTAGTACAATTACTTCAAGAAAAAAAAAACAATTTCTCTAGGAATATCTGGATGCTTAGAACCTGCTTAACAACAGGCAAGGGGAACGTAAAACCTTCCGAAATGAAATGTGAAGATGAAGCTGGGGGAATCCGTGTAAGAACACTTCACTTCGAGGGTGATTTGAATCATCTCGAATGCATTTTGCAAAAAAATATGAACATTTGTAGCCCCCTATTTATCCACAAAAGATATTTTCGGAAAAAGCAATTGATAACCAAAGAAAAAATTTTTTTTTTCAAGAATTTAAAAAAAAGACAATTAATAGAATTTTTTAACGTCAATTCCTACTTCGTTAGAAAAACGTACTCTGGCACCATCTGTTGCAGTTTGTTGTTGTTCTAAGACAGAAATAGGCAAAATAAATTTAAAATTAAAAAATGAGATTTAATTAATGAATTAATATTTGAAAAAACTGTATTAATATCAAGTGTCATCCACTACAAGAATGAAAAAAAAAATTATTTTAACTTGAATGGATGAATAGAAAGTATTTTATCAACAATTGAAACAATCGAACAATCGAATCGTTTTCGAGTTTACAAATTAAGGGTGTACATTTGTTTAATATAATTTGCATTCTTTTTTTGTATTACATTTCAGTGAATTCAAAATAATTACATTCAGAAATTTCAGTCACTCAATAGTTAGAGACTTATAATGTTACCTTTTGCATCATAAAGTGATTACAAAATGTTGATGATGCTGTATTTATTCTTTCATTCCCTTGATGTTTTAATGCTAAAATATGTAATTGAAGACCAATTACTAATATAAATGTTTAATTAATCATAATTAAAAAAATATATTTAGCACATACTATATAGAATATTTTATATATGTCATAACACTTATAAATGTACATTACAATTGATTATAAGAAGTAACAAAATATTTTAAGTACTCCAAAAAATTAAAACCCAATGTGATTTTTGATTCTTTTTTATCAAGTAGGGGATTTTTTTTCTTGACCGGGTAGTGAACAAAATTCTAAGTTTTCAGTTTATGTTGGCTTGAATATGGGAAGAACTAATTTTATGTTGCGGTTACAAAATAATGTCAACAAAAGTAAAATCCCAAACATTTTTTGTATTTTCAAAAATTTTTAATTTGCCGAAAATACATTCATAATTACTCTTTAAGATAAGCTAATTTAATGCTCATTTACAATATCTTCTTTTATAAAAATATTTCTCAGCGTGATTCTTTTTACTAATTCTATAAATTGTTCGAACGTCTCTTTCAACGACTACAACTACAACAAAAATAACTATTTTTTTTTATGCATAGGAAAATTATGAGCTTCACACTCTGAAAGGAGGTAACCAAAATTTCTTTAGATGTCATTTCATATTTCTTTTATTTGATACAAAATATATTTATAACCATTTGTGTAAGAAATGTGGCTCAAGTTTTCCAGACTCTTACAACTTTAAGATTAATAGCTTGTAATCTATTTTTTTAAAGAGAAATAGTATTTTTTTACTATTCACTACTAAAATTATAATGTGTTCTGTTTGTATATAATTGAATTCACCATTATTGACTTTGATTATTTGTTTCTTACAATTCTTACACTTCAATGAGTTTTCTTTAATGCAAAGATTTTCATTTCAAAATATCTTATTAAATTTGTTTCATTTACCAGTTATATAAAAAAAGAAGACCTTTATTGGGAATTTTATTGTTTTTTCCCACAAAAATGCTTATTTAAAAGTATTTCGACAATTTCCTGTGTGAATTAAGGATGTTTTGTTAATTTTTAAATAAATTATTATACACCTCAAAAAGCATAATAAGCATTTAAGATTCTATCCTTTTTGGTTTTACAGTTATCATAAAATTACAAATACAGAAGAAAAGACTAAAAATGAGATCTAGATTTTATTTCTTGGTTGGTTTTGTTGTTTTACAAAGTATTGCTTATAATTCAATTTTCATTTGTTCTTAAAGTTTTAAAACAATTCTTTTAATGCTCTCTTAAAGTATTTATTCCTTTTGCATTCCTTCTCTGAACAATTTTTAAAAATATCAGAATTGGTTTCCAAGTTACTGCTGTATTAAATTAACAAAGAATGCAAGAACGACATTTTTTTGAATAAAAATTAAACTTCGCAATAATTAGAATAATAATAATTATTTCAAAATTTTTTTTAAACCTGAGATATGCTCAATCTTGCAATAATCATAATTTTAAAATCAAGAGTACATTTATTTTAATTTTGCACCAAATTGGCAAGTGCCTCAACTCAATATTTCCATTTAATCTTTTGATACTCTGCCTTTTTAGATAAAATATATTACCATTCAAAAGTAAATTAAAATTCCTCAGAAACAATTATCCCATAATCAAATCTTAAAAAAATCTTATAAAAAGTATGCAACTTGAAAAAAAATTCCAAAAAATTAAAAATTAAAAAATTTTCAAAAGAAAGAAAATAAAAAGAAATGCAGTCTCGTCACTGCGGCGGCGAAACCCAGATTTGATCGAGCAACAGACATAAGAAAACGGAAGAAAATGAAAACCTATTTTTACAAATGAAAAAAAAAAATTACACACGTATTAAACAATAATAAAAAAAAGAATGGTGGAAAAGGCTTTATTTATAGCTATTCTATGCACGAGCGCACGTGCTAGACCGTTGTACGGTAAATTCCCCCCCCCTCTCCTTTTTTTTATTTAGAAAGTTTTTTTAACTCAATTTTAGATCGAAGAAAACCTGCTTGCAGCCTAAAGACCATGAACTCTCATGGATGTGAAAATGTATAAGTTGTTATGTGGTTGATTTTAATTAACAAGATCGCAAGGAAGTGTGCCGAAGAAGAACAAACAAAAGGATGGAAAAATAAAGAGTTGAATGTCTGCAAGTGCTTTTAATAATGTGCATTTTAATTCATTTGTTAGAAGAGTTTTTTTGTTTTGTTTTATAAGAGTATTTTTTTTAAAGAGGTATTTTTTTTTAAAAAAATAAAAGTAAAAAAATGTAAAAAAAATAAAATAAATATAACCTGTTTTGATGGCTAATTTTATAACTTGCTCGCTGCATTACTTGGAATAAACGAATTACTCCCTGAAAATATATGAAGGACAAATGTATTGTATTGAGCTTTGTAAGTTTCATGTGCATCAAGGAAAGGATTATAATTTTGAGTGTGTGTGTATGATATGTGATTAATTTCTACAGCATGGCTTAAGGTATCCGACTACCCTAAAATTCTGAATTTTGCCAAAAATTGATATAATTTTTTTATGATTTTATTTTAAAAGAAATCTTATTAGCTTTACAAAAATACAAAATTTAATATTTTCCGTTCACTAGAACAAAATCTATAAGTGTTTTAGTAAGAGCAGATGCCATTACTTTAAGCAATATGTCATACTTTAAAACGCGTTTTACTCGAAATATGTGTTTTTTTGAAAATGCTCGAACGGGGCCAGCGATTGCTAAAAAAGTTTTGAAAATAATTAGCTGATATTTCTTTTGTAAGCTCTGTATAATAGTAGAAGTGTTTTAACTTTCAGATTTATTAATTACCGTTTTATTACAAAATTTACAGTTCTTTATGTGAATATAATCACTGTTTTTTTAAGCAATTTCATATAACAACTAAGATAAAGCTCTCTAGTTTTTGTAAAAATTAAAATATCTCTTATCCCGAAGGTCATTTCAAAAATGAATAACATAGCAACACATCAGAATTGAAAAATTGAAAATATGTTCATAAACTTTTGGTACAGAATGGGCCGCGTTTATGTTACTTTTTGTCTATTTTTACTCATTTTTTCCCATTTTAGTAATAATAATTTCTTTTCCTCTTCTTAATTTTAGCATATTTTTCATAAAATGTACTATACAAATCTAAAAACAACAACAACAAAAAATACCTCTATCTCCATTTTCTTGTAAAAAAAAGTTGTCGCAACCAGTCGGATACCTTAACTCATTGAATATGTGAACGATAATTTTTTTAAAAAAAGCTACCTTAATAAACTGTTATGTGTTTCTTTAAAATAGATTAACTTAAAAATCAATTGAAGGGGGAGGGGAATTACTTTGGAAAAAATTGCACAGGGAGAGGTAGAGGTGGGTCAAATCAACATTTTTTCCATTCAACTGTCTAAAGTCCAAGTGTCTAAAACAATGTAGACAGTTCGAAAATTCACTTGGCCCCAAAAAATCTTCAAATGGGCCGCGGGTTGGGCATGCCTGTCCTACACCTTTAGGTTTGCAGAGGAGAGTATTACACACTTAAACCATCCTGAAACAGTAAAAAATACAACCATATTCAGATTTCTAAAGAGATGATTTGAGTGAATGCGAAATGTTGACTAGATTCTTGCACAAAAACTTGACAATGTTGAAACACAATCATGTATTACAAAATTTAAGAGATCTTTTTCTCCCTATGAAACTCCAGCTTTCTTAAATTCATTTTAAACTGGTAAACTCATAATTTGTCACTGAAAGCTACGTGTTCTCATCACTGGCGAAGTTAATCCTGAGAGTGGGCCCTCTATCAAAATCCCTTTGGGAATTTTTTTTTTTTTTTTGGAGAAGGGAGCTTTGTTTTTATGGGACAAAAGATAACTTCTTACGAATTTTAAACACTAATGTTGGGACCCTTGTGTCTTGAGGCTCCGTATCATTGATACGGTGGTAACTACGCCACTGGTTCTCATGAAATTGAAAAGGAGTGTGTGAATCTATTTTCAAAAAGAAGTTGGGATATTTATTAAGGTATCCGACTACCCTAGAATTGTGAATTTTGCCAAACATTGGCACACTTTATTGTGATTTATTTTATAGGCCATCTAATAAGCTTTATAAAAATACTAAGTTCATTATTTTCCGTTCACTGGAACAAAAACTACAAGTATTTTAGTAAAAACAGATGCATTGACTTGAAGCAAGATGTCATACTTATAACACGTCTTACTCGAAATGTGTTTTTTTTTTTTTGAAAATGCTCAAACGGGGACAGCGATTGCTGAAAAAGCTTTGTAACTAATTAACTGAAATCTTTTGTGTATGTTCTGTATAATAGTAGAAGTGTTTTAACCTTCAGATTTATCAATCACTGTTTTATTACAAAATCTATAGTCCCTTATGTGAATATAATCACTGTTTTTCTTAAACAATTTCATATAACAACTACGATAAAGTGCTTTAGTTTTTGTAAAAAATAAAATATCTCTTATCCTGAAGGTCATGTCAAAAATAAATAGCATAGCAACACATCAGAATTGAAAAATTGAAAATTTGTTCATAAACTTTTGGTTCAGAAGGGGCCCCATTTATGTTATTTTTTGTAAATTTTTACCAATTTTTTCCCATTTTAGTAATAATAATTTCTTCTTCTCTTCTTCTCTTCTTAATTTTAACATATTTTCCTTGAAATTTACTTAACAAATCTAAAAACCACAAAAAAATCTCCATATCTCCATTTTTTTAATAAAAAGTTGTCACAAATAGTCGGATACCCTAAGGGAAAATGTAAAGATTTAATAGAAAATAATAGAAAAGTCAAATAATAAAAAAAGAAAGAAAAAATAAAAGAAAATAGCAAAAAGTTCAGTTTAATAGAAAAGTCTGATAATGTACGTTACTAAGTTTTCCAAGTAATTCATCCACATATAAGAATTCTAATGGAAGTAGATGGAAAATAATGCCAATGCTCGATATTATTACAATTAGCTTACGTGTTTCTTGAGAAAACTGTCTTCTGGTAATGTTAAAGAATAGGACCTGAAATTGGAGTTTTTCTTCAGATATAAAAGTAATCAAACATTAATGTTCGTTGACCTGCAGAGACTAGCATTTTTATTGTACTACTTATTTTATTTTACTGCTTATTCATGATAAGATTCTTTTTTTTTTTGGTCGTAAAATATGTTCCGTATTTTGTCTCCTAATATAAAATGAGCAATTCCTTTATATGTTAAATGAGTTTTGTACTTTGCAGTTAAAAGAATATTTATGCATGAAATATCTCGAAATTTTAAAAACACGATATTATAAACAAATGTATGTTACAATATTGAAAATAAGCATGAAAATTCTTTAAACATTTCATACCATTATTTTATTAATTTTGCATCCAGAGGGTTGCATCCATAACAATGTCGAAATTTACGCTGAACATTAATGGGCAAATTAGTTTCGTGAAACCAAAGCATACATTGGGCTGTCTCAGGAATCGATGCCATTTCGGCTAAAAATGATGCGCTTCTACAGTGGCACACACAAAGGGGAGGGAGGGGGGTCCCGGATCTAGACCTCCCGCTACTCATGATTCCCCCCCCTATTGATTATATAATTAATTCGTGCAATGTAATTAAGTATTTGTTGATAATAATTAATTTTATTAATCAACGCTAATTATTTATTCAATAATTCTTTTTACTGTTTTTAGTTAGAGTCAATCAACAAAATAAAAGGAATATGTTTATCGGCGTTTCGGGGTATGATACGAAAATCGTGGACTTTCGACTCTGTACCCCTCTCTCTCTCCTTGAAAATATCTTTTGTGCTTCACTATTTCCTACAAATATACCCTTGAGTCCCTCTTGAAGAAACCCTTCCGTCATCTCTTTGACAAAAAACTACTAAAACTGATCTATCCAGAGATACAAAAGTTACATCCTTATGTTAAGCCAGTGATTCCCAAAGTGTTCTACATAGACACCCAGGGGTCTATCACAACAGGCAGGGGGTCCACGTCAGCGAAAAAATAATTCGGGGGTCCACGAGGTGTAAATGAGGGTCTTACGATAGTCTCTCACTAAACCAGATCATGACTTTAATTTTAAAAGAAAATTTAATCAAGTGGATATCAGATTTACCTATTTTTTAACAGATTTATTTACTAAATTTAATGAAGTTAATTTTCAGTGGCAAGGATTATCATTTTGGCGTTTCTTGTCGTAATTAAGCTAAGGAGAGTATAATATTGGACGTCCCGAATTTTTCTAGTGTCTCAATTTATCAGATAATCTGCCAGGGAAAAGACGTTTTAACCTAGGTTCAACATTTAAATTTCCTTTATTCAGGCTTTGAAACTAGGTTTGAGAATGTTTTGACTATATATATGGTAATACCACAGTAGGCAATTCATTAATATAATCGACATAAAAAACAAATATCATATTACAAGAGGAGCTGATAAGAATAGGCATTAAGAAGATCTTAAAGTAAAATTTAGAAACGGATACCAGCAATTTTAGAAACACCAGAATGGATGAAGCACCAGATTCATCTCTCCCATTAAAAGCATTTGTTTGTTTCTCAGTTACTTTATGTAACTGTTATTTTATGTTTTTATTTCATTTTAATTTAATTAACATGTGTGTCTTGTTTTAAACACTATACTTCACTATAGCTAGAAATTTAAAGCTTTTAAAGTTAATCTAGCTCTATACTAGCTGTCAAAAAGATATTTAAGTTAGTAAATTTTCAAAATTTCATTATTAAGTAAGTAGGGGGTCTACCGAAAAACATGGCAAAGGGGTCTACGAGACAAAAAGGTTTGGGAACTTCTGTCTTAAACGGTTATTTTGTAATGAATTTTTAGAATCACGGCAAGATTTTTGATTTACCCGTGCCCTAATTAAATTTTACTTATTTTCGATTATTTCTTGAATTACTTTTAAAATCTAAGTCAAAATAAAACATTCCGATATACTAGAAAATATTTATTTTAAGAATAAATTTCATTTCACATTCACTCACTCTCTCATACACAATCCATGCAAATAAAATTCCATTTCCACTCTCATTCTCACTCATATAATACATAGAAATATAAAAAAGTCTGTATGAATTCAGTCCATTCCATCCAAACTTTTATACACAAACATGACGAAGCAGATTTTATCAAGACAGTTTGCGGAAGAAAGCCTCCTATAAAAAAAATCCCCACTCACCTTTGAAATTCTTAGCACCCCTTCTGGCCGATTCACAATCTGGCTTGTATCCTTGCGTTGTCGTTCCCTTGATAGGGCGCCCAGTCCTGGGATGAACACACCAGCAGAATTGTGGCGACCGATGACACTGAGCCCTAACGTACTGCCCCTCAGAGGTGCATTCGGGAATATAGATACCAGCTGCTGGATCTTGTCTGTGGTTTTCCATCGCTATTCGCCTTGTAGTCTTGCAATCCTGCTTTTCTGAGGGAAAGAAAAACGTACAGATTTGTCTATAAAACATTCAAGATGATACCAATCTATGTAATTTTTTCTGTTGTCTGCAGTTGTAATGGAGAAAATCGGTAAAACTGTTCGTAAATTTTGAAATTTTTTTTTTTTAAAAAAATGATATAAATTAACAACTTGTTTTAAGAAAATATATACAGTCGACTCTCGATAATTCGAAGTTGAAGGGACCAATGAAAAACTTCGAATTATCAAGAGGGTAGGAAAAAACTCCCAAAATGCACGAAGAGAAATTCTTTTTCTGACACATTTAAATTTGAAACTGTGTATTAAAACAGCAGTTGTACATAAAAAAATATTTTAAAGTAATTTTAAAAAGTACATATTATACAGTATTAATATTAGGCAGAAGTTATAAGTCCTAATTATTTAAACAATACATACTGTATATAATTAATTTTTTTTGACAAAAAATTTGTTATTTTCTTATGGCATTCAATCTAACTCTGTCAATAGATATTTCTAGAATAAATGAAGCTTGAACAATGTCCGCATTAACATGATTTTGAAGGGAAAGTTGCGTAGTTTGTTTAGTGAAACTTTAACTTCTGTCAGAGTTCACGAAGTCAATTCCGATGTCATTACAGGGGAGACAAGCAGGGACATTACAACACAAATATGTAAGCTCCAACCTGTTTACTACATGATTCTTCATGATAGTAAGTGTTTGAATTGTCGAGAGTTTTATTAGATCACTTCGAATTTTCGCGTATTGTATTCTGACCGGCCAAAGATTTTACTTCGAAACATTGAGTATACCAAAACGTATCGTTTTAGTTCGAAATATCAAGAGTTTTTCTAGGGGCTGCTCATATACTTCGAATAAGTGAGAGGTTCGCATAATCGAAGGTTTGAATTAGCGAGAGTCGACTGTATTAAGCGTTTATTAAAGGAAAATTACACAAAATGTAAAAATTTCTTTTAAATATATCATTATAGTCAAATTGAAAAAAAAAATATCTATATTAGGGCGTGTCGGGAAACTAAGTACAGTTTTGAAAAAACTCGGATAAAATTTTTTTTTCGAAACAAAATTTAATTTTACAGGAAAGAGCATGTCAGAAACTATTTTTCTACATACGTAGTTACCAGACATTTGTCATATCAGGAAACCAACTTGTCTACACTCTCTTCAATGAAGATACCGCCAGTGAAGAGAGCCATTACTGAACAGCTTGTGAGGGATGAGTTATCTCATCCCTCAGTGTGGGATGGGGGGTCAGAAGGAAGATTAGCCATAGCCAATATAACTTTAATTTATTTTCTGATACGAACAACAACACAAATTCTATTAACATAATTAAGAGGTAATACCTTCTTATTCTTAGCGATCTAATCTAATTTGATCCCTAATTGACAAATCGTCAACTTTAATATTACAATAATCAGCTACGAAGTATCCACACCTCACTTCACGTTTAATCAATCTCTGCTAGCCGTAGCAGTTTAACCTCTCCCTAACCTCTCTCTAATCTCCCTCTAACCTCTCCAACTCGAAAGTTCAATCTTTACATACAAGTCTTAATTTACATACTCACATCTTCATCGAAGGAAGGCTTTCAATAAACTAAATTTTAAAGGCCTATTTTTCCCCGAGAGGATTGCTAGTTTGATAAATCTGAAAAGAGACCCGTGACAAGCTGTTTGTGAAAACTCATCAGAATGCAATTTTATTTGAAATCATTTGTTTTCACAAATTTTCTCATTCACTGTTCTTCCCTCATTGAATTGTCGAATCAACAATCTCAACATTCCATTACTCATTTCATTTCATCATAAATATCTACGAGGAATTTCAACTGGTTTAACATTCCTTAAGGAAACATGGTGCGATTTACGCAAAAAATTTTAATTTAAGGATTTTCAAAAATTTTTTGGTTGCCTCTTACGTGTGTATAATACGTAAAACAGATTTTGAGCTCGAAATTTCATAAAAAGATAGCCATTTAATTTTTTAAAGAAAAAACTTGAAATTTGTGAAGTGATTTTAAAATGCTACTCCTCCTATACAAATTTACGTAAATACATGAAAGTTGATTTACAAGTACGTCAAACTATGTATAACAAAAGTTGGTATGGGTTTTGCGATAACATGATTAGCATACGTGTAATATTCTTTTTATGAATGCTTATTGAAAATTCCTTAAAAATGTATAAATTCTGTTCTGAATTCAATTATTTTTTTTAAAAATAAGTAATGCTTTAATTGAAAATTGCATACAAACTTTGGTTTCATGTACTATTAGCAATAGGTCAAAAAAATTCAATCCATTTGGCACAGCAGAAAAAAAAGCCTTAGCATTTTAAATGAAGACAAACTATTTATCTTATCTTTCTGAGATAAGTAAATTTAAAGTTTTAATTGACCATAGCGATATGAATAAAAACGAACGTAAAAGCTATCATAATTCTTCGTTTATAAAGTTTAGAGCTTTCAAATTTTGTGAGGTTATAGAAAAGCATATTAAGAACAATTTAAGCTTAAAAAATTAGATTTGATTTTTTGACCGATCTTTGTCAAATGAATCGTACTGTGTCTCCTTAAGTTCAAAAAACTACTACAGACTACAATTTCTCGTCTTGCTAGTGGTCACATCAAGTGCCTTTAATTCTCAGAGAACAAGAAAATCTCAATCTGTGCAAGGTGTCAAGATCACCAGGCTTCCCCGGAGCACATAACGCGTTGTATGGATCTCACAAGCAAAGATATCTACACGGATCCCTTTCTTGTGCTGGGTTTATTGAAAGTTAACGATTTAATTGATCTTGTCTGACTTCGTCAGACCCTGGAGGATTAGCAACAACAACAACAAGTTCAAAAAAAAAGATTACAGAACGCACTTCACAGTCGGTGGGATCGGCAATCGTCTTAAACATTGCTCACTAACACGCTTGCAAGCAACACAATTCGGTTTTAATGGCATTACTGGACTGAAAATCAACCAAGCGTGTGTGCAAGAGTTTAACTGCGGTACTACTACTACGGTAGTGGTAAAACGAAACGGTACTAAGTTCGCGGACACGGCTTATATTAGCTGAATTCTTAAATTTTACTTTAAAACAGGAATAAATCTTTGAAAAACAGTATTGATAAGAATAAGCAACGTTTTTAATACCTTCTTTCACATCTTCTTCCGACTTATCCTCCTTAGCCGAAGAGTGACCATCGTGACGCAACCTTGGCATATGATCCTCTTTGTTCCAGTCGTCAGGTTTTACAGGCAAGGCCGCAGGGGTGGCATCTTCCTCCACTAGACAAGTGAACGATATATATTAGACAAATATATTCCATCGAATTTTATATAAATTTTGTCATTCTCTACTCTTATCGATGGATAATAAGGTAGTTTTTTGAATTTTTTTTCTTAGTTTTTTCTTTAAGCGTTTCTATATGGTTAAAAAAATACGAAAATGTGCACGGTACATTCTACAGCGAAAGAACATTAGTACGACTGCGCAGCAACCCCCCCCCCCTACTTCTGAAATTACCATCGCAGCTAAACAAAATTTATATCGATGTAAATTTCTCAAAGAAAATTAAATTATAAGTTTAATGGACTAATGATAAACTTCATTGTTTAATCGAATTTATTTAATTAATTTGATTTCTTTGAAACTTACATTTCAAATTTCATAAAATTCTGCCCTAAGACGTAAACAGCAAAGGACAGGAATAAAAGCACTTAACGATCGGCCCGAATAAGTATTCCTTTTCGTCCTAGGCGTCTAACGCGGGCTCTTCGTTAAGGCTCTTGCCTTACCATGGTCACCCTAAGTCACCAGAAAAACAGTAAACACCAAAGTGGTGACCCGGAAGTTATTTAATCGGGCAACCTTCCGCCACTTGTTCTCACGATGTTCAGTGTTAATGTCTCAAATTCTTTCTATACCCCTCCCTTTTTTAACTGTAAATTTTTTTTAATTAAATAATTTCAACAACTTTTTGCTTTAAATCACAGATAATTTATCACTGATTCTAATTCTTCGACTTTTTGTTTTGGCGCAACTATTCATGCATTTTATGATAAACTTTCTAGAAGAATTTGACCAAATGTGTACTCAATGAAATGAAGTTATACTCATGGTATTATAAATATGAATACAGCTGAACTTTATAACAAAATGTATTACGTGATTTTTAAAAAAAATCTGTATCTTTCTTGCTTTGTTTTTGACAAATTTTATAGATTTTTTGGACATTGAAGGGCATTTTTTGACGGATTAACATACGTTTAGTTTACGGTTGTAATACACTTTACTAATGTATTACAATTGAAATAAAATCTTAAAAACAACTAAACATGTTTTGAAATTTACCATTAAACTATCAAACAAGCTAAGCAAATGCACATTTTTGATCGGCTTAAATGAATTCAATAAATTTGTCTGATTTTGCGTAACAGGTGTTTGTCAAAATCTTAGGTTGAATGATCAGTTGTTTATTAAAATCGCAACTTGATGCAACACGAGAACTCTTGGCGACGTAGCTAGTATTTTTAAGCAATCTTTTGGTGACGAGGATGGCACTCGATTTGGCATCCAAATCTACACACTTTAACCCAACACCAACGGGAGGAGTTTGAGCCTCGACAGATTTAACCGTAAACCAGCTCCTCCATACGACGGGTCTGCAGTAGAGATTAGACTCAAACCCGCGAGTTTACAACAAGAATCACTCAAATACTTCAAATATTTGGGATTAATACTCAAGGAAAGATAAAAAAAAATGTCAGTAACTTTGGCAAATAGTTTCTTCGAAGATATTTGAATAGCAAGTTCTAAATGATATGGTGATATATAAGAGAGAGAATGTGACTTCAATGTTTGAAGATAATTATATTCTTAACCTCTTTTTCTTTAGAATAAAATAATTAAATTCGGGTGATATTGTAGAATGAATAACTTATACCACTGAGAGATATTCAAGTTCGCTATATATATATTCTCTGCATATCTTTATAAATCTTAGTATCATTCTGAATGCCTCATCATCATTTTGGAAGGAAAATATCACCAAATAATCATTATAAATTCATGAATACGCTACGCATCAAGATGGCTTTGAGAATTCTCATCAGTTTGCGCAAACATCTTATTAGTATTGATATATTCTATTCATGAGTAAAAGAAAGAACTGAATAAGAGCTCCGAGATCAATGCTATACATTCCAATGTATAGCAATTTGAGTGTAAAATATTGTTTGCTGAAAACGAAGCGTTAAGAAAAATTATTCTTTACGAATAAAGATTTGAAATGGGTATAGTTCATATCCTATTTTGTGTTCATCCGTTCAGAAACATTTTTTTCAATGCAATTATTTTTATTTGTGTAACAAAAAATGTATCCTGCATCGTTACTTCGTATCTGGTTCATGAGTAAACATGACAAAAAACAAAAATTATTTTGAAAAAATATTACTCTGCTGTGTTTATTTACGGTTTGTTGAGAAACATTTAATGGAGTATTTAATTTTTCTCAAGAAAAAAAATTAAAATTTCTTGAATAACAAGGAAGAGAATTTTTTTTTAATAAAAGCTTGACACAATGGCGAATTTATAAAAAATAGATAATTAAGTGAAAGGTAGCTGAAAATATTAATATTCTGTCAAAACTTTATTTGACCTATTTTTGAAATTTAATCCTTATTTTTACTATATTCATTTAAATTAATCTCAGGTTGTCTGCCAGTGTGTATACTTATTTTCCTCTTTGATTTTATGCTTATAAACAACTAGCAAATGTGAATGTCGAAATGAAGAACGAATCAAATAAGAAGGTAAATTGTGTTCACTAAAAAATTTATTTTCGTCAAAAATTATTCAACGATAAAAAAAAAAATCATTTGGCTTTGATACACAGGGTAATTTTTAGAAAAAATGGACACTATTCACACCCACCTGTAGTTTGATCTAACTACCGCAATGACACCAAATTTGGTAAGGAGATTAATAATGACGTGAGAAGTGAGATTCTTTGGGGAAAAATTAGTTCTAAAAAGCACCTATAGGTGTATTTATGGCTCTGTTGTAGCTTACCAAACCGAGATCAACGTAAGACATGAGTATGAAAGAATATAAATTTATACTTTCATAAGCGACAACCGCGCCAGTTATTTAGACAATAAAAACATATAAGTAGCTCCGAAGAATAGTCTTCGCAGCTGAAGCGAGTTAGTTCAAGAGGATATGAGACTCATATTACCGGAACGCACTTTATTAGTATATTTGTAAATCTTAATCATCTACAGCAGTGCTTCTCAAACTTTCAATATTTGCAACCCAATATTCCGTTATAATTTTCATCGCGCCCCCTTCCATACAGTAACGATGCATTGAATTCAATAATACTATACTTTGAGGCTAAAGCTACAATACGACTTTAACTTATTCAGTGCCACCGGCGTGTATAAACGTCTCGCTCAGTCAAAGCGTTAACTACCCCGGACGTATGCATACGTTTTTCCAAAATACGATCTTTTCTATGTACTGTTATTCATAAATTATTCCGAAGGCTTTGGAATGCAATAAAAAGACCTTGACAGGTTTCTTATTTATTCCTCCCGCCCCCCAATACATCACATACGCACGCGTACGTGGAAAATGGTGGCATTGGGGAACGAACTGCGCAACTTTTAATCAGAAGTTGAGGGATTAATAATAGACAGTATTAATTATTAAGATAAGTGTTAATGTTTGTGTATCATTTTATATGTGACAAGCCCATGGGGTCACTGGTAATTATTAAAATTGTTCTCCGCTCAGTTTTGTAAATTAATTATAAAATACATCATGCTGTACTGATACATTTATAAGTATATTATATCAGTGAAATGTGCATTTTATTTTTATTATGTTAGAATGTTTTAGTTTGTTTACTTTCTGTAAATCAATGATTTTTTATAAATAATCTTTTATTTTCGACTTTTCAATATGCTCGCGCCCTCCTGGGGGGGGGGGGGAAGCAACGCTGTTTGAGAAACGCTGATCTACAGCTCTTACAGCCGACAGAAACCACGTAAGGGGGTTTTATCGTTTAATACTTTGAAAGAAATGATTAAAAAGTTCGAAGAAAGAGAGCACTGACAATTCGCCGAGGCACAGGACGTAAACCTGTATCAGAAGAGATAGCAACCGTCCACGGATCACTTGAAACCATTGTTGGTACACATAATATGGACAGTGTGGAATATTTCTTGTGCATGCTGTGTATGGCAAAAGGAAACGCGCAAAAAAAAAAAAAAGCACGGTGACAGAGAACAGTGGTCTTATTAAAAACAATCGAATTCCTCGCAGGGAAATTGAATGAAGTGAATAAAACTTAACTTTCATTGTTATTCTGTGTGTGCTGTTATTTTTCTTGTTTTTACTATGCTCCACTTTTGTATTGTACAGCCCCATTAATAATCCTATCGGCAATTTTTGGAACTAATTTTTTCCCCATGGAATCTTACTTTCCATGTCATTATTCCTCTCAACACCAAGTTCGGAGAAATTTCTTTTATTAGATCGTACTAATGTCTCTGAATACACTGTCGGTCTTAAGAAATCACACTATAATATAGGTTTAAAGTAAAATCTAATGTTAAAAATATATAAGTAGAGCATTATTTTCCCCAAAACTTGTGAAATAAAAATTATACGCTTTTCACTGTTTTGAGCAAAAGACACATACGTATACGCATCAAAGCAGTGAATTCAATAAATTTACTAAACAGTTACGAAGCCATTTTCTTATTATGATTTTTTTTTTGAAGTCACATTTGATTTGAGTAAGAAAAAAGTTTAACTTAAGTATATTCTTATTTTCTCCGAAATAAATAAATAATGTCTTCCAAAAATTTATTTTATTCACTATACATTTCTGTGATTTATAATCGACGACGACGCTTTCACACACTCAGCAAAGGTCAATGAATCCATGGTGAAACAGAATTTGCATTAAATAAAAAATTGATCTTTTTTTTTTGAAAATATAATTCCTGGAAAGAGAGCTAATTCTTCTAAATCTTTACTTGATTTTTGAATTCTCTGTTTTAGAATTTCGCCTTCTTATTATTTTGCTGATGGAACAATTTTAATATTCTTTTTTAATTACACGTTGCAATAGAGCCTCAAGACTCGATTTAATGCAAATTATGAAGATGATGAATTACCAAAATTGACAAGATGGATTAGACAGAGAGTAATATATTAATATAAATTAATCTTTCAAACGCTTTTATAACAAGAAGAGTGAAAAAAAAATCTGCATTTCTGATTTAAAATACTTTCAATGCTGAAGAAAAACTATACAATAAAATACATATCCTGTCAGTGAGTATATGGAACATTGCCAATTATTGCATGAGATAAGATTTCCCGATTTTGCTGGTTTTCCCAGAAGAAATTTAAAGTTTCTTCTTCGCAATACCATACAATAGAAATGATGACGGATTTTGTTAAGTGCCAAATTAGCAATAACCTAGTTTTTAGAGTTCCAAAAGAATATTATTAAAGGATAAAGTGTTCTAAACACACAGCCGGGCTTATTTTTGAAATTACATATTTCCATAAATAAACCCAATACTAACGTCCTTTTTTCCCTATCTTAATTTTTGCTTCTAAATATAGTTTCTTAAAAGCAATTCCTTAATTATCCCACATATATAATAATTTATATATATTATATGATATAATGTAATAAATATTATATATATATTATAAAGTATATATAATATAATGCGTTGTTTAAAATCTCCGAACCACTGGCATAGTTAGTCATGAGTGGATCGTGTATCAACATTCTATGGGGGTCGTCTTTTAGAAAATGAATATAAAGATAGTCGTATTAATAAAACTTATTCGAAAGTTTCAAAATATTATGCATGTTGGGGCTCTTATAGCTTAGGGGTCTCGTATCATATTGATACGGCTGATATGCTGGTAGCAACGCCCCTGCTCCGAACATTGAACCCTTGGATATTGTGTGTGTGTTTGGTTACATCTCTCTCTCTAAGTTTAAAAACTTATGTATTACTAATGCATAAAAAAAATTGATATATATCATTAAGTGATTTCCTCAAAGTAAATCACGTTTAATGTAAGCAAAATGTGGTAGATTTTCATACAATTATAAATGTATTAGATTTATTGATGCAGATCTTAGTGATGTAGTAATCAACAATGAATCTATGAAATGTAATTTTATTCATTCAATTGTTGTTGTTGGCGTGTCCATGATGTGCAGATTAATAATAAAAAAGAAGTTTTAGATCGATCACTCCGAAGCTGTCGAAGACAGCTTCGGCAACGTCAGCAGCTTTATCAGAGAAGATCAAATCTTCTGGGCTGATCTTGAAAAGCCTGGCTTCAATTGCTGGGCAACTGAAGATATCTTGTGGAGACAGTTGAACATTGGGGCAGTTTATGCAATGATTTGTGTAACTTCTTTGTCCGTCAGTTGAGATTTTCAGTCCTTTTTCGTGCTTTGTTCTAATTCTACTTATAATTGATGCTATTGCACGGTTGCCATTTAGAGCTGGGATGGAATATTTAAAATTATTGTTGAAAAGCCTTCAGCTGGCAACTGCATTGACGTCGATGAGGGTCGTGAGGTTAAATGATTGAGGACAAGCTCTGGATTCTTTGGCAAGTCCACCGGCTTCCTCATTACCGAAGATATTTACGGGGGCTGGTATCCATTGTAGCATGTAGGATCTATTTTCTGGGATACGTTTGTCGATGGATTGGATAATTTTGTGGCTGATTTGGCACTTGCCCTTCTGAATAGCTTGCAGCGCAGATCTTGAGTCTGTGAAGAGGACGACGCCGCTGGATTCTTGGAAGCTTTTACAAAGGAAAATCTCCAATGCACTCTTGATAGCAATGAGTTCGCATGTATAGTTGGATGCGATTTTTCCTACTTGAATTTTTTAGCACTCATGCTCTCTGTTTGGAGAAATAAAGAAGTCACCTGCACCTCCTCCATCAAGATTTGAGTCGGATGAGCCGTCAGTATAGGCGATTGCCAGATTTTGATTAAGTAATGTAAATGTATGTAATTTTGAATATTAAAAAATTCTGTAGAAATTCGGTCTCATTCCAATGTTTACCTCTTCGAAAAAACGTTCATTTACGAATAATGTTGTAGCGTTAATTAAATAATGAAATAAATAAAATTTTCTTTCCGTCCAGCTTGTTTGCTCTATTGTTTGTTTTATTTGCTCTCACATATGTTTTATAAACAGTATATATTTTATAGGTTTAAAAACATTGGCATTCAAAAATAAAAGTGTGTTATAGCTTTTCTAAGTTTAGCAGCCAAAAAAAATATTGCATCCTTAGTATTCTATTCGCTGCTATATAAAATTTGAATTGTTATTAAATGATTCAAAGAGAATCAAAGTATGCTGTTCATAGATTAATTTACTAATTAACTTAATTAACATATTCATGACATTAAAAAGTTTTTTGTGTGTAACTTAAATGTTTGCACAATAAGAATCGTAATGGTTTACTTCTATACTCCGAATTTCGTTCGAAAATTCCGTCATTTTCTCAGCTATATTCGGGGAGAGGGAGGAATCATTAAAGTGCAACGCACTATGAAAGATTTTTTCACGGATACAATTCCCACAGTTGTTCCAGTTTTTAAACACCTCGTGATTATCGGATCGATAAAATATGTAACTGTGTTTGTTAACTAACATACCATCCTTTTTGTCTCCTCGATTTCCGATCAAGGTATATATGGTGTTCTATATTTCTGGAACTACCAGTGGAATTTGCATGCAATTTTGAATTTGAGGCTTCTACGGCATGAGAAAGTGCAAATATATAAAACTTGTGATGTGTTATCGTTCACTTATTGTTTGTTACAGCATTTAATTAACTGTATATTTTTTCCATAGTATTTAGTTTTTCAATTCTCTTTTTTGAGTGTGTTTCTAGAATTGGAAGAAATCATCTATCATTTGATGCAAAAAGCTTTGGAACCTACTGCGTAGATTATTTCTCGTCAAAGGCTTAAAACATTTATAGCCATTAGAGGTTCCCTTTTTAAGCCCCCAATACTCAAAAAACTTGCACGTGGAATGGTCCTAAGTTTGAAACTTAAGCGTATTTCAAGATAGAAAATCAAATATCCGGAAAAAAAAGACTATCCAATATGAAGAGTTTATTTTTTCGATATTAATTAATATAAATGTTTAACTGATTAACTTCATGATTTAATTAATTTTATATGATCAATAGTCCTATGAATTTTGTGTAGCTGCGATAATAATTTGAACCCATTTGAAGATATCAAAAACAGGATCAGAGTCTAGTGCTGGATGACTTCAATTGGAGATCGCAAGGTAAATAATATTATAATAATATATAGTTTGTCAGAGAGTTCAAGAAGGGAAACCGTTTCCCGATAATAATTATTCTGGTATTTTATTCGAGTTCAAAATTCACTGCCATGTCTGTAGTCACAACAGTCACCAAACCCACTCTACGCCATTTTCACTATTTAAAAACCTCGTTGAATTTAAAATACAGAAACTCCAATTAATTTCTAATTTATAATGCAATTTATGAAATCCAGCCTTGAATTCACAACTTATTTCCACCTAGGATAGCTTTTATGGCTCCATTCTGTGGCCTTGTAGCCTAGTTGTTATGGTCACGGACTCCTATTCAGGGGGTCATGAGTTAGACCTTTTGTGTCCCTGAAGACCTACCATTTAGAGGAACTGATGCATGCTAAAATCTGTTGAGGTTTAGTGTGGTTGGTGAGATTTGGCAGTTAGGAGAGGGGATTCCACCTCGGATATCGTCTTCGCCACTTGATCGAAGTTCAAAGTTACGAGCCCTCTTGTTGTTTTCTGCGAAGTTAATACTCACTCATGGCCCCATATATATATATATATATATACATATATGGATGTTTGTATATATGAAATCGCTTCACTCTAACACCAATCACTATGAAAATTGGCATGTATGTGTATTTTTTTGTAGAGAAGGTTTTTGTACTGTCCTCTTTGGTGCAGCTCTTTATCAGATGGCGCTACAGCATATCAACTTCTGTACCGTTCAATCAATCGCCAAGTTGCCAATGTGGTCGCCAAAAATGATGCCAACTTGGCTCTATCACCAACATTTCGCTATGTTTTCATCGAATAGCCATTATAATGTAAGGAACGGCGTTACTTGTGAATATTACAATTTTAACATAAAATAATTGCAACAGAAACTAATATTAACATATTACATACCTAGATATAAATTATTGAGATTATTTTAAGTATTAATTACGCAAAATTTGTAACAATATGTTATTTTTGCTGAGCAGAGATCAGCATAGGAAAGTGTTTTCCAAAATTAACCCACAAGGGAGTTACGGAGGCGTTATAAATTTAAAAAAAAAAATCCTTTTCATCAGCTATAAGACCAATAGACTTAAAATTTAACAAATATGATTTTATGTTCATCTGAGGTATGCAAAAAGATTTTTTTCCCTCTAATTTGCAATTTACGTAAAATTAACTCATTAAAAACTTCTTTGTCCTTCAATCTGCAATGTTTAATTTTTCAATTCACCCGTGCGAAGAACGGGTATACCAGTTAATAATATATATACTCGATACGCGTGAAAGACCTCATTATTTTTAGTTTATCACAAAATAAGAGAATAAACTCATTTCGAAATTTCACAAATGGAAAAGGCAACCATTCAAAAACCTTTCCAACCAAACGACAGAGGAAACTCCCTACTTATTTCGCCATTAAGGACAACCATAATCCCTTTTAATTCCTACGGTTTCGTGAAGAAGCTTTTGGCGAATGCATTAATCCTAGAGCTGCTCTTATCAAGCGTGCCTTAATTCTGTGCATAAATTAAAGTGGAACTTAAAATAAAGTCACGCAGATGGCGGCAAAATGGCACAAAAGCAAATATATACACTAGCTTCAGGAGGAGGACCTTAGTATGGATGTATTCTGCTTCGTACCTAAGTTGAGTTTAACAGCTGTTGCGACTGTCATTTAAAGTTGAGAACTCAGAGGAAGGAAGAATAAGAATAACGGCGACTTAATGTCTTAAAACACGTGGAATAATTCTTAAAAGGGTTTTATACATGCCGTGAGCAAAAGGAAAGCTGTATTTAAACTTTTAAAAATAAGTGAATTTAAATGCAGTCACACAATTGCAAAGTGGATAGGTGAACAAATGTTTGAATGCCAGTCTAAGTTTCTCAAGTCTCATCTTGAGAATTGTAAGATTAGCAATCTGGGGAATAATTTTTAAAACCACTTTAATTGGGGAATATGTAATTCGTTGCCCCGAAATATGTTATTTGCATTTTTTAGGTAAATATATAGATAAAATTGCTTAATATTTTAAGTTTCTATACCTCTAATACCCCCAATATTAAATAAAGGTATTAAGTATTTTAAACTTTCTATATAATTTTTCTGTACATATAGCCGTTCTTTTTTTCTTCTTGTTTTTTTAAGGATATAAATTTTGTTTAAAAAAATATCTGGGCCACTGAGTGCTGATGAATATCACATTCTAAAGAAACACTACAGCTTTTAGACCCCGAATTTCGAGTCATGGTCAGATGATGAGGAGGACACCGCTGGCACTCCACTCTCCTAATTTCCACAACACATCAATGGGAGGACTTCGAGCCTCGACAGATTTAGCGTGCATCAACTCCTCTAAACGGCGAATCTTCAATGCATCAGGACTCAAAACCACGACTCGCGAACGCCAGACACGAGTTTGTGACCATGACCCCTTAGCTACCGTGGCTATTTGAAATTGCTGGAAAAATGTTAACAGAAATTTTTAAAATTATTTTGCTAATTATCAGAAACAACTTTTGTGTTCAGTAAATTTGGATATAGCTCTTATATATAGCTTAAAGAAAAAAAACCCTAGTTTTATATTTTTAAGGATCTCCCCATATATCAATGATTAAGGTATCCGCTACTTGCGATAACTTTTTTAATTAAATGAAGATATGTGGATTTTTTTGTTGGTTTTAGATTTGTTTAGTACATTTTAAGAAAAATATGCTAAAATTAGGAATAGGAAAAGAAAATATTATTCCTAAAATGGGAAAAAATGGGTAAAAATTGACAAAAAATAACATAAACGCGGCCCATTCTATACCAAAAGTTTATGAACAAATTTTCAATTTTTCGATTCTGATGTGTTGTTATGTTATTCATTTTTGAATGGACCTTCAGGATAACAGATATTTTAATTTTTACAAAAACTAGAGCAGTTATTATATGAAATTGCTTAAAAAAACAGTGATAATATTAACATAAGGGACTGTAAATTTTGTAATAAAACAGCGATTGATAAAGTTGAATGTTAAAACACTTCTACTATTATACAGAGCATACAGAAGAAATATCAGCTAATTATTTTCAAAACTTTTTTAGCAATCGCTGGCCCCATTTGAGTATTTAAAAAAAAAAAAAAAAACATTTCGAGTAAAAAACGCATTTTAAAGTAGGACATCTTGCGTAAAGTAATCGCATCTGCTTTTACTAAAACACTTGTAGGTTTTGTTCAAGTAAACGAAAAATAATAAATTTGGTATTTTTACAAAGCTAATAAGATGAACTATAAAATAAGGCCATAAAAAAAATTTGTCAATTTTCGGCAAAATTCACAAATTTAGGGTAGTCGGATACCTTAAAAAGCCACTTTAATATACGTGTTATCATTATATTATATATATTTAGATTCTTTTTTAATTGTAAATGTTTTTTTTTGTCTAAGAATGAGAAATTCTTAATATTGATGAATTCCTAGTCAATGGCCGTACTAAAATTTCGTATAAATTGTCGAGGATAATAAACTCATAAATAACAACTTGATTTAAAATTGATAAAATTATGCTAAACGCGTTCATTTTTCAATTCACGTTTTGATAGTTTAATAATGTCCTTTGCAGTTCATTCTGATGATTATCACCCTTCTTTAATACAATAAAAATTTATTTTCACTTAATTAAACATTTTTAAAAAGTTTGAACTATTTCGCTTTTTGAAAACATTCAAATAAAATTTCAGTTTTTTTTCTTAAAAAGAAATTTTTTTTATTTGAAATTGTTTTAATAAGTCGTGCACATTCATAAGGCACGGTACATAATTTTAATTCACTCAGAAAACAATTTTATAAAAAAAGTTTTTGCTAAATGATAATTTTCTACCTTATTAATGCTTATACAGACATCAAATCAAAGTAAACATGACAAATAAATACATCTGTAATACTTGCAAAATAGTTTATAGTTCATGCTTTCTTAATAGATAAGCCTTCAATTATTTTTCTTTACTTAATGCTTTTAATTTTTCATTAATTAATGTTTCAGTTACTTTTCTTGATTAAATTTACTTAATATTTTTAATTCTTTAATTGCTTCAATTAATTCTTACTAACTTAAGCATTATCACTAGCAATAAGTGTGAAAAATTTGAAGCATTGCTTTGCTAAATTCATGCACATTGAATTACAATTAGAGACATAGAAATATGTGACGCGTTACAAACTCATATTAGGCTTATAAATGCAATGCATTTCAGGATCAACATTTGTATAGACTACTAAAAACAAAGTCAATACTCCTAGTAACTGCTAAAAGAATTTTTAATTCTAAAATACGACTGCTTGAATGCTAAATCTAGAAAAAAATAATCACATCACCAGTGGCGCACACAAGAGAGGGGGGGGGGACAAAAAATCTCGGGCTATGGTCTACGGGTCCGTACCAGAGATGTCTTAAGGCATGGGCCAACTGAGCCCTGGACCAGGGCCTAGGCCACAATGGGGGCTTCGTCTCGATTATGATTCAGCCTTAATAAGATAATGATTCGAATAATTTCAACGGTCAAATGTTTTTTTCCGGTTGTATTCTCCGAAAAACTGGAAATTTCGCACGATGTGTCAACTGGCTACATGTCATGACCGTCGTCCATGTATAGGCCTAGATCTACACCCATACACTATACTCTTTTAGTCAAAAGGTGGCAGTCGGTCGAGATGGTTTGTGAGATTGTAAGTCATGCACATTTATTTGTTTTGGGTTATTGTTTGTACGAATATTTGACAACGTATGTTGTGCACTGTTTAATTTAAGGGTCATATGGGGGGCCTACATTTGTGTAAGGGTCCAGGGCCTTCTTTTCCGTAGGGGCCCAGGGCCTTAAGAAATCTTAAGACATCCCTGGTTTGGACCCCCCCCCCATAGCCCGTGATTTTTTTTCAATTGATGATAATCCAATGCATATATTAAGTGAAACTTAATTAAGTATTTGTTCTTAACCATTAATTTTATTGAAGGAACAAGGACATCATATACAAATTCAAAAAATCTATTTTTCAATTTTAATATTAAAAAATAATGCAACTTTTTCAGAACCTAAAAATATATATAACACTTATATGTTTGTTGATAAAATAACCTTAAAATATGAAAAAAGTAATTGGCAAAAATGTAAGCAAAAGTTTACAAGTGTTTAGTTTTGTCCCTTTTTCTCCAAAGCATATTTTTCTGCTTTTAGGTACACTATTAAAATACACCATTACACTATACGCGGTTCCAAATTTTTATACTTCTATACAGAATATCTGTGCATATAATGAACCTGTTTTTTTTTATTCGAAGTTGTACATAGTTTTTACAAAATTAGTTTTATGTGTGAAAAGGGAGGGGGGGGGAGGAATAAAAATTTTCAAAATTAAGAGGTTTTATAATTTTTTTTAAGGAAACTATCTTAATACTTTGCTAAAAAATAGATTTACTATATTTTTATATTTGTGCAAAAAATATTTTACATATTTGAGAGATACTTTTTTTAAAAAAGGTACCGAAACATAAGCATGTATTATGAGATGTATGATACGAGAATGGTGGATTTTTGACTCTGGACCCCCCCCCCCCTTGAAAAGTTTTTGTAAGCGCCACTGCTTATCACACCAGATCATATAATTTAAATTAGGTAAAAAATATATTCGCAATTAGGAATAAAAAAAGGAACAAAGAAATTAGTGACTCACTTTTAGGAGAATCGTCCAGGAATCCAGCCACCGCATTCACCTGTTCATCTGGGTTCAGAGACATAAATAATCGGAAAGAAACTGCTTGTCACATGAGTAATTACCATTCTATTGGACGCAAAAGGTCCAATAATATTGCACATTGTCCCGGCCGAGCCGGTGGTTTGGGACGAACACGAAGGACAGCACACGTGCGGCCACATTCACGCAATCCATTCTCACACGCATAACCATTCATTCTTGTGATTAAGAGCATTCTCTCTTGAATCCTTGCTGAAAAGGGGACTTAATCCTTTCTCTTTTGATGGATGGGGAATGTGTACATTGAAGAAATATTGTGTTCAGTGGAATTGCTTGTAGGGACGGTGATCTGTTTGTTTACAGAAGGAAATTCATAAGAGGATATATTAATGGTCACCAGCATGGCCATGGGAATTTATAATAAGTTAATACCAAATTGTGTTCCTTATTTTACACAATAAAATGAATGTACAGGGTGTGACAATTAAATTCCCAGACTAAGCATACCCTAGCTCAGGGGTGGCCAACCCGCTGCACGCATGGCACAGTATGGCACGGCAGAGTTGTAAGAGTGGCACGCGAAGACTTATTAAAAGATTTAAAAATTTGAAAAGATAATAATAAATGCTGATTATTTTTACTATTTTATTGAAAGGTGGAGGTTTTAGACAAAATAAAACATCAAAATCTATTTTAAATACATTTAATTAAATAACAACAAAAATTATAATGTAGACAACACTCCTTCAATGTTGTGTGTGTTGTAAATTAAATATTAATTATATATAAATGGCACTGCAAGTCATCGGACAGATGTGTACTTTGTTTGGCTTATAGAGTCAGAGTGTATGTAATGTTCTTTGCTGTTAACATGTCTTCTATGTGTGTCGTCCAATAAACAAAAATGCCAAAAAGATAGACTTAATTATTGAAATGATATAAAAATATAATGGAAATATAATCGTCTTACTCACCATGGAATTAGGGAATAAGAAAATATAAATAACAGTGTACTGTTTTCCAAAGGAAGTGCATTCGTGAGATTCTAGAATTTGGGGAGTGTGTTTTTAAGTTCCTGGAAGAAAACAACGAAGTGCCTAGTGAGTGCTTACTTCTCAAGAATGAAGATAGGCTTTCAGGTTTAGCTTTTATTACTGATACTACAAGGCATATAAATAATTTAAATTTAAGATTACATGGAAAAGATTGTTCTTTTCCAATCCTGATTGATTTTATATCTTCTTTTGTGAACACACTTAGGCTTTTTTTGTCTCGATTTTAGATAAAAAAAAGAGAGAAACCGATGTACACCTAGAACAATCCAATTCTGTTAGCATCTTCTAGAACTGATCCTAATGTAGATGACTAAGTTAAGAAATGTACGAAATAAAAAGCCACACTAAGATTGTACTGAGTGTTTAATAATCATTTAGAGTTAAATTTTTCTGGTTACTCATTTTTATTCTATACCTAACCTAATTAATTGAAACTGATACGAAAGTTTTAACAATAAAATTTAAATTCGTACTTTTGTCTTATTTGTTATATTATTTTTAAATTTCCACTATTTACACTTGCATAAAATATATGCTATTTGCGTAAAAACTTCATAATAAGCCTATAAGTAACATCCCCCCCCCCTTCATATTCTTTTGTTTGTTGGAAAAGTTTAAAGTGGCATGCAAAACTTTTTTTTTATCAGATAGTGGCACTCATTCCAAAAAGGGTGGCCACCACTGACCTAGCCGTTAGACTCGGTGTGAAGGAGTGGGAATGGAATATAGTTAACCTTGATTTTTCCCGTGCTGATGGCACGTTATTCCATACCTCTATCTAGTTCAGTTTGGTTTTTATCCTTGTTTGAGAAAGAAGTGTTGAAGTGCCGCGATCATGACAAATGTAAAAATCGAGCTGCGCATAAATTTTAAATTCCCCGTAAAAAGTTAAAAAGAAATTTCCAAACTGAATGCTTTAAATTGTTAAAGGAATAGTTGGAGATAATTACACGTCACGCAGTCAAATTTTTGAATTGCATAAATGATTTTCTGATGATCGGGAGGTTGCTGAAAATGATGAACGTTCCTGTCGATCTATGGCATGAAGAACAAGTGATGCTTATCGTTATTGTTCTATATTAATGACATCATCATGATTGAATGAATACATCGAAGACAAAAGGTAAAATAGCTGTATTACATTGAGGTCCTGAGAAGGTTCAGAGTAAAATTAAGGAAGAAAAGACAAGGTCTATAGAGCAAAAACACGTAGATTTTACTCCACCTTGGTGCACATTGCGCTATCTATAAAACAGTTCTTGGCGAACAAATATATTATTGGGCTCGAGCATCCATCGTACTCACCAGATCTTGCACCATAGGACTTTTACTTGATTTTTAAAGTGAATAGCATTTGTGGGAAAACATTTTCAATCCGTAGGTGAGGTTAAGATGAAAATGGCACACTCACTGAAGATGATGACACCTAATGCGTCACAGCATTGCTTTGAAAGGTGGAAAATTCATATGCAGGTAAGTATTGATAGGGAAAGGGAGTATGTTGTAGGGGATTAAAAGGTATTTGTACATTGTTTTCGATAAAGCTAATTTTTTTAAAGACTAGTCTGGTTATTTAATTGTCATAGCATTATGTCAACGATTTTTAAAGTTTGCACCTCAAGGTATGTCATATTATGGGTTTAAATTTCAGTGAATATGATTTTTAATGAGTTTGATATATTTAAGGTAAGCAAATTAAGTAGTATGTAAGGGGTGAAAATTTATAACAGCTGAATGAAAGTCACGAATTCCCCTGTGCTATTTTATGATTATAAACGGGATATTAGGAATTGTCTTAAAAATGTACAATGTACTTCAGAAGAGAAAGTATTGGTTAATCTTAATTTTCATTTATATATGGCCCCTATGTAATATAACGTATGAAGATATGTCCCCCTGATAGTTTTTCCTGAGTATCGTCAGAACTAATAATCGGAGTTGAATAAAATTTGGAACAAAAGGTGGTGAACTAAGTCTCTACTTAATGGGCAAAAAAATCTGATTTTCACAATGGAAAAATCTGATTTATGAAGCTATTGGGAATTATAACCCACCTATTAAAATAATAATTTAGATTTCTTTGAGCTATTAACACTGATATCGATTTTATCCGATTGAGAGGAAAATTGTTGAAGTTCTTAAAGGGAGGTCAACACAGTTTTTTTTTTTGTTCAAGACTTACCGCTGTTTTTTATCATTATCTATACCGGGCTTAGAAACCTGGAGTCAGTGGTGTAATGAAAAATATTAGACCCTCCTTACGTGCAAAGTCAGGTTTTAGGCCCCAAGCCGGATTTTACTAAGGGTACGTGCTTTGCGCCACTGTCTGAAGTTAAGTAACCGTGATGAAGTGAAAGCAAACTACCGGCCGGTTAAAACTCTATTTCACCACTATTTTTTTAACTCCAGTAACTCAATTGCAAGTTTGCACCCTCCTTGATCAAAATAGACCCCGTGACTGCGCTTACTGCGCAAGCGTAATTGAATGTAACACAGCTATGAGTCTTTTCAAAATTTCCTAACTTGACCCGGGTCTAGAGACTGAACCTCACACGGTAAAATGAACTTTCACGAGACCTTTGTTTTCAATTAATGGTGAATATGGCGTTAAGTCTCCAAAAATAGAATTAGGAATAAAAATAGTGTAGTTTAATAATAGCTTGTTATTAACTGTTAATAAAAATCATATTTTATCCAATTTAGTTGTTTCAGTGTAATCTTTGTTCTAGACAAAGGGCCGTTTAGAAAGATAAACTGCCTTTGGAGGGCCAATTTTTTTTGTACCAGATTCTTTACTACTTTTCTACGCAAATTTCAAATCATTCTTTTGTTTTTGTAAAGACTAGTATCTAAGTTTTAAAGTATCGGTTATATAAGAACCCAATTCCCTGAAAAATAATTCCTACTCTTAGTGGGCGTTGAAACATTCTTGAAAGAAATGTTAGTTCTAGAAAAATTTTTTTAAGGTATTTAAAAGTAGACTAAGAAGCTTTTTAAGGAAAGATCCAGAATTTACTTTTAAAAATGCTTTGAATAAACTTTAACCATTTGTTTTAAGTTGAAACAAAGTAAATTAAAAACGAGATTTGGTGGTAAACAATGAATATACAAATATATCTACAAATATCCCTGATAAAAATCTAACTCAAAATAAAAATGGTAGCTGAGCATTTAGCTCGTTTATATTCTTAGTAAAAACTTTAAAGTTAATTAATTTGATTAATATAAATGGATAAAAGGATAAGGAGCTGTGTCTTAATTGCTTGAAAGCAATTTCTTTCTGTTTAGTTTCAGTTCACCCTCTATTTCGTGCTAAAATTTAAAATTGCTTGGACAATTTAAAAAAATAATGGATGGGTCTCACCGATGGGAACCTGTGGCCCAAATCTCAAAGCACAGACTCAAATACATTTCAAGATATTACAGATTTAAAAAGGTTTAAAAAGTTTTAAACGTTGAAATACAATGCAAAGAATGACTCTATGGGCAAGATATTTGGTGAGAATATACAATGGAGGCAGATGGATCGAATGAGCTAGGTTCGAGCGGACTGAGAGGCTCAGGTGTCGAGCTATTGGCAAAATGCTGTTCAGGAGGGGAGGCACCCAGGTGTGTGGGAAGGGGTCGATTCCTTGTACTTCCTAACCAAACAGGTAGTACTATCGATACCTTAAATATCAACCCCATATCATAAAAAAATGGCACCATAGGATTAACGTGGGGATTGATATTTTAGTGTGTAAGCCCTCCTCTGCCAAAAGCAGGTCATCATTAGTGAAGAAACTATGAAGGAGAGGGGGGCAGGAGCCAAGTCGATTGATTCCATCAGGCGCGCTCTTTGGTCAAATCAAATAGCGCGTGCTTCCCCGGTTCCCTGTTACACATTTCCGTTCTTTTTCATGAATAACTACCACAGATATCCAGCAATCGAGAGGAAAGATGTTACACATAAAAAAAAAAGGAATTAGAATTTATCTTGGGAAATTCTAAATGTAAAGAAACAACTACAATCGTTTCCTTTATAGCTACGTTATAAAAATATTTATGTAATTCATGTGGATTATGAGAAGGAATTTACATATGGGAATTCATGATTAATTCTCAATCTTTAATTTTAAAATTAGAAAATAACGCATGAAACTGTATCACACACATACATTCCAACATTTCTCAATCACTACCGCACACACAAAATCAGTCAACACATACACACAAATCAATCAGCAGTCATAAATTTGGATTCACAGTGAATTTTCAATGAATAAAGAGTGAAGTGAATCAACTGAACTAAATTTGAATTCGTGAATTCGTAACTATGGGATAGAAATTTTGGTTTAAATTAACCCCTTAACCGGTCAATTTTCTTTGCTCAATGGCTTCAAAAAAGGGGTTACATTTTTCATTGCATATAACTAAGTATAATACTTAATAACATGAGAAAATGGGGGGGGGGAGATATTTTAGTTATTATTTTTAAAATTTTCACTCTATTTTTTATTTTATAATTGGGGAACACAAACAATCACAAGTGATTGCTTTTTATAAGTACTCTTTTCATGCTATGAAGATCGTGTTTCATGTATCTTAAAAGAATTTCTCTTATACTTACAAAAAATTTTCATGTTCATTTCTCTTTTTCAAATGATTGAAGGTCTTGAGAGTGAACATATATAATACACACACATACCCAATTTGAAACATGTTGTAATACAAAGCCTCACATTACAAATGAGACAGAAATAAATCGGGTTTTTTAGATTTTTTTATTTTAATTTCTTTTCAAACAACTAACTGCACATTGTCTGGCCAATATTTGTTCTTTATCAAAAATTTTCAAGATCCTAAATTCCTGCAGGGCCGCATTTAGGCTTAGGTACGTGCCTGGGGCGCCAAAAATTAGAGGACAAAAAAAGAGAAATTAAAATTACAGCGAACGTACCACCGCTACGAAGATAGTAAAACGATAAGTGAAAAAAGATGATAATCAACAATTTGTAAACAGTTCATACATAATGTATAATCAACTTTAATTGCAAACGATTTCATTAATTTACTGTATTAATTTACAAAAGGATGGGTGGGTGGTTCGTGATACTGTAACCTAAGAAACGAACAACAATGGACAAACCATACCACTATATTTTCCTTACAGCTGCAGGTTGCCAGTCTGCGACACGGCGGGTTCATAGATGGTGGATAGTGGAAAGACTCTCCAAAAAGCAAAAACAAAGAAAGGGAAAAGAGTAAGAGTCACATCACACACAAAGAACTAAGAATCACCCCGAACCAAAACTGGCAAGGTAAAAACTGAAAAAGGGAGATGCTCTGGAAATAATGTGGGGGGGGGGGTGCGTAACAGTTTAAAGTGCCTGAGGCGGCAGGAAGGTAAAAAAGTGCCCCTGAATTTTTGACTTTAAGGAAAAAGTGCCCCTTTCATTAGAAAGAAAATCACGGACGTGAAGAATTTCAGTATTATGGACAAATTACCTCTCTTAGAAACACTAGCAATAATAATCTCACTAAAAAATTTGATAATGCGTGCAAATTAAACATAGAAAGAAGAACATATCAGTATCGGTACAGCGTACGGACAAACCAGTTCCGGTCAAATTTCGGTAGTGTGTACGGTGTACGGGCAAACCACTTAAGCGTTCAATTAACTCTATAACGACACAAATGAGAGATAGGAGGTGGATTTCATAGTTTTTATTCAAATGATCATGATAACATTTCACTCGATCTTCAGAGCACTATCATCAGTGTGAATCCAATTTAAGAATCACTTGCTCTATGAATGGAGTGAAAAAAGCAACTGTTCCTTTTTGAAAAGAAAAAAAACCCTTTTAATTGTTAAGTTAAACAATTTAATGCTGTATCTTTGAACCTGTGAATATTATGCTGGAGATAGAGACCTTGAACTTTTAATTAATTAAGCCTTTTAATTAAGTTGATTAAAAATTTTAACTCGGTGAATGTTATAAATGAAGATATAAAATTTATCTCACATATATTTGTGTTTAGTGTTGTATTAAATGACGATTCCTTCCTTGTAACTTCTTGATCAAATTATAAATAAAAGTAAACTTCCCAGTCTACGTGCTTAAGATTTTATCATTATTTGAATCCTTACAATTCTTATACATATTATTTAATGTTCCTAATATTGATATAATCAGATCAGGTATTGCATTTTCTCGTCCGCAATTTATGTCTCTTATTATGGAGGTATTCGAACGAAAAAGATTTACAGCAGAGGTCAGCAACCCATGACACGCGTGCCACATGGTACAATACTCAGTGGCACTCTACACTACTCGACGAATCTAAGTTGATAAATTTTTTCAAATTTATCAACTTTCATTTTGGACCTTGTTTGACAAATATATACAGAATCACGGACATTCACGGAATTAAGGAAAAATCTAAAGGATAACACTCAAGATAAATTTACAGCTATTTTGTAAGTTATTAAATGACATTGATGGAGAGATTTAATTGTTTGAAGAGAGAAAATTGCAATTACTCTGCTTTCAGCTTTTGATTCTACATACCTAAGCAAAAATTCTTTCTTAATATGAAAAGTATTTCGCGTCTGCAAAGAAATTGTTTCACAACTCAATGCTTAGAATCGTACACCCGTGACTTTGCGATATGAAAGTAGTCGGTGCACAAGCACTTAGCAATAATATTTTTATATATCTTTTTATTAAATTCAAATAAAGGGAAATACTTATATTTTATATTGCCTATTTCTTATTTTAATTAATATGCTTAAAAGCACTTAATATATGTACAATTTTAACTTTAATTTTCTTTCTGTTAATGAAATTATTGAACTTTTTGCTGTTTATTAGAAATATCTTTAAATGAAACAAAATTAATGTATAATAAATTATTGACTTTTATTCTCTAAGTCTTCATGCATTGTCGCGGGAATCGAATTGTTTTAACAATGTCCGACTGTGTGGCGCGCTGAATCCTATTGGTAGATTGGTTTGGCACGCCACAGCTAAAAGGTTGCTGACCCTTGATTTACAGTTTCATTGTACCTGTAAGTTTATAAATAAAAGATGCTTTTGAAAAGGATAAATCATCAAATATTTTAAAGTTCTGCAAAAAAAAAAGGAGAAACTTTTCTCTTAAATTGAAGAAATTCATAATTTATAAATGCGTACAATGACTTGTAAATTCATTTGAATTTTTTAGAATTAATATTATAGAACTAAATTATGAGGCATATTCAAAAACATAATATAAAGCTTTAAAACTAAACAAAAACAATTTTTGATATAAAAAACTTATTTTCATTGCTTTACAAAATAAACGAATTTATTTTTCGTCAATTTCGACGTTTCAGAACTCGAAATGGTGGATTATATGAATTTTGTAATAAATTACAGTTGTGTCTATTTTGAGGGAATAATTGATAATTACTACTTATCTTTGACTCACATCACCCCCCCCCCTCCGAATAAAAGTTGATTGACACTCCATTCAATTAACTTTTCATACATTTGCATTTGTACTACTTTTCATACATACATTTGCATTCAACATATAACATAAAACACATAAGGACAAAACACACAAATACAAGCACAGGACAATACAAAACATTAAATACAAAAATGACATCACAAGACAAACACATTTTACATATTGCTTATTGCACATAAAAACATTAAAAACATTTATATTGCAAAATAATGTATTATAAATAAAAAATTAAATGTCATTAAAAACAAAGTACTACTTTTAAACACTAAAATAGTTTTAAAAGTTTCTTCCTAACCTCCTCTTCTAGCTTTAAAAAATGAAGACGATTTTTTAATCCGTTTTTTAAAGTCTATTTATACGATTATTTTTAATTAATATTGATGTAAAAATATCACATCTAATTGTGTACTGTGTTTAAACTAATGAAAATGATAAAAAAAGATAAATATTTTTTCATGCTTTTATATTTTCAGATTTCAGATTTTTACTTTTAAAAGTAATATATGTATATTTTTTATTTCTTAATAAGACATCTTTTTTTACGGTTTAAAAACTTATTATGTTTATTATCAGTTGTGCAAAAAATCACTCTTTGTGTGAGAATATATTTTTTTTTCAAAAAAATTCTATTTATGTAATTAGATTAATTACAAATTAACCGTACGTCATCAAATAACAATTAAGTTAATTATTTGATTATAAAAAGCCAATCCTCTTTAGAACAAACATTAATTACTTTTTGGAATATTTATGATCAAATAATTAAAACTTTAACGTTTTTTTCCCTTCAGGAAGAAAAAGACAAAACTTTTAATAAAAGAACAAAAAAAAAAAAAAAAAAAAAATCGAATATTTTTTAAAAGCCGAAAGTTAAAAGTCTGGAATTCTAAAGCAAGGGAAAGAAGATAGGTATAGGAAATAGAACCATTAAGTCTTTTATGTCGAGAAGAGATGAGTTGAGATATCCTTTTTCACCATTGTTCATCGTACTATCTCACCATTCTTAATACTGTTTGATTAGGAAATGGCATATTAAATATCCAAGAGAAGACAATAAAAAAGGCTCTTTTCAAAACAGGAAAGAGACTTGTCTTTTCACTTTGCCATCATTTTTTTTCTTTCGTTTCTTTTTATGGTTTTTACTGGCATCCTTTAAACGAGCTCGTTTCACGCTTTTCGAATATTTCTTCTCTGACGAATGGCAATTCTGTATTTTAAATGCTAAGTAAATTACTTTTTCGTATTCAAATGGATCGTTAAGAGTTTTCGTAATGGGATTATGATAAATAAACCTATGTTTAAACTTTGATTCATTAATGCTAGTCAAGAAATGATGGTTATTTAAAGTGAATTGAAAAGAAAACTATCTAATAATATTTTGTGATGTAATTTGTTTAAGCAAATGTGTCAAGAATTATTGCTTTGAAAAATTAATTGTTAAATTTTCAGCTTATTTTGATTATAAAAATGTTATGCAAACGAAAAATAATTTCTTTACAAACGATAGTCAATTTTTTCAAGGATTATTCCACAAAATATATAAACAAATACATGTTTTAAAATTAAATTTATCATATCGCATAAATATCGTTTGGTTAGGCTTTTCATGTAAAATTCTTATGAGAATTTAATTTCAACTGAACTTGTGATAATGAGATTTATGTATTTAAATTTAATATCTAACTTTAAAAAATTAAAATATTTACATTGACAACTACACATATTAGCAACATTAAGATTAATTTAATAATTCAAATTTATTAAGTGAAATGAATAAGAACAGAGTTGATAAAAAATATCCTTTAATCGAATTATTGGTTTGTAAAATTTTTTTACTCACAATTTCATAATGAATTTTTTATAGATTAGAATATTAATTACCTTAAAAGTTATTTAACATTCGAATTCTTACTTTTTTTTTTAGAAAAATTTTGATAGAATTAAGAGAGAACAGAAAAAATAGATAGATAAAAGCAAAATTATTAAGGAATTGATGAAATAAATTGCTGCGTTTACAACAATAAGTTAATTAGCTTTTCGCACTTAGCAGCTTTAATCCTTTTTAGATGTATAAAATATGTTCCTATTTTTTTAGATAAAGCTTTTTTTCCTAAAAATTCATTAATTTTTAAATTTAAAACTGTTAAGAATTGTAAACTATTTTTTCATCCATTTTACTTTAATTATTTTTTATCGATGTGAATTATTCCTAAAACTTTTAATAATATATAGTTAAAAATTTATTTTTTTAAAAAAAATTTGCTTGTGAAACATTTATAATTTTTTAAAAATGAGCACTTATATATAAATATATTTGAGTTGAAAAATATAAATTAATCAAATGGATGAAATATCGTTTTAAAATAAACTTATTTTCAATAAATTGATTTCTAATGATGAAAAATCAGTGAAACTAAGATTAGTAATTATATTTTTAACCTTTAATAAAAGCGTTAATTAAGATAGGCTTATTTATGTACAAAAATAAAAATTAGAAAATGCTATTGGTCACTGCAAAATAATTTAAAATAAAAAAAAAGAAATATATTGGTAATAATTATCCCTTCACCACACACAAATGAAAAACATTTTAAGCATTATTTTATGGCAAAAACTTCATTATCCAATGCTTTAATTTCCATTATAGTTAACAATAAAAATTTTAAATCTAGCAAATATGATTATGAAATAATAATAATTTTTTTTTAAATATAACTCACTGAATTTTTCTGTATCTTATTTTTATCGAAATTATTTCAAAGTGAATAGCCCCTTTCCCAAATTATCGAAATATTGTTATTTTTATTATTTACTCTCAAATTGCGAATCACCAAACTGATTGGATTTTATATTTCAACATATTTCAACTAAAATTTTTAAAAAAATTTTATGTGATTTATTTGGATAATAAATAGATATCTTTTAATTATCTCTCTCAGAAGTAGAAAACCAATGAAATTTATAGGGATAAAATTAAGTTTACTTAAATTTTATATACCGTTATAATATTTAAACAAAGTTTTTTGATTTTTTGATGTAGTACAAAAGTACAGTTATTTTCTATCAACATATTAAAGAAATTTTTTTTTTATTTAAAACACTTTTAGCTTTATAGATTTTTACGAACCCAAGTGCCAAATCAAGTTTTCGCGATAATGCTGTTATCAAAACCGTCGAACATTCTCATTAATTCCTTAAAAAGATAATTACTAAGAGTATTTGAATCAAAAAAATTTTACACGATGAACAAAGAGAGAAAATCATTTATATTTATATTTATTCGGATATTTTTTCATTTATATTTATTTAAAACTTTAAGCGCAAGCTTAAAAAATTCAGAGATGCTGAATTAATCATCTATAAAACCATTAACTGATTTATTTTCAGATTATAGTTTTTGTTTTTATATCATTGGATAATGAAGTTGCAGACAAGTTTCCTAATATCAAAATTATTCCGTAATAGAAGAGAAATAATTTTGTCAAAGGACTCAAAAAACTTACTGTTGATATCAACTCCAACACAAACAGACCATTCAGAGCGCGAAATTTTTCTGTCCTGGTCTAAATCACAGAACTTGGCGAAAGACTTGGCGCATATCTTTGGCTTGACTATCTTCTTGGCCATGCGACGCAGATCCCGCAGTTCCTTCTTCTTCAGGTAAGTATCCCCGTTATCGTCTAACTGATCAAATTTCCACTGGATGACCTGTTTCTCGTGGGTATCTCGAAGAGGGTCGTTTTCAATGGGCATTGCTGAAAAAAAAACGATTTTCCCCCTTTATTAATCAGTTATTACTGTCATACAATTACTTATGTAACGGGATGGAAAAGTTAACAAAAGGAATGTAAGATTTCATATTGTTCAAAAGTTCTATTAAAACAACTTTATAACATTGCTTTATTTCATACTGCAGTTGAGGGAAATAGTTACAAGAATAATGATTCATCTTGTTTTTGGTATTTGTAAGCTGTCTACATAAATAAAACGTAATGAATGGAATTAATAGAGATAAGGTTCCATTATCTTAATTAATTTCCCAACAGACTCCATTGAAGATGTTTTTTAAATACAATTCACGTCATTATCTAAAATATTTGGTGTGTTTTCTAGTAAGAAGTTATACTCAAAAACTCTTTCTTGTAAGGAGTTATACTCAAATCTCTTGAGAAATCCAGTGACAAAATTGGTGGTCTCAAACTCGGTCCTATTTTGGTCTCATTTTTAAAGTTCTTTTTTTATACGTAAGCAAGTAATAAATAAAATGTATATTTTTTTGTTGAGAACATATAGAAACCCCGTGCACCACACAATGTATAACACGGGGGCTTACAACACAAAGAAAAGATTACATCAACGCCTTCTCCGGGATTCGAACCCAGTCCCGACGGCACCGCTATCAGTGTCTCTAACAGCTATACCGGATGGGTATAGTGTATAATGAGCTTTAAATCAATCTTGAGCCCATGATGTCTATTTCTTGACTATCTTCGTAACAAAAAAAAATCATTAGTAGCTTAATTATTGAAATTTGGCTATTGGATTGAAACAAAAGTAAGAAATCTAGATAAATATATCTTAGCAAAATTTACCATTCTGGAAAGCGCCGATTTCATGATTAAATTCAATTCTTGTAAAAATATATATCAATATCTAAGGAAGCTACGGCACATCAAGCAATGCCGAAGCCTAAGATTACATTAAATAAATCACTTACATCTGGTATTAATTCCAATAGATCACGTGGTACCTTCATGAGTGCAAACTGAGCTCCACCCACACAGATCACGTGATCCATATGATATTCAACAGATAGTTTAACGAATCGAAAGGTTAAAAATTTGACTTTGATGGTGCTTGCACAAAAAGTCATTTCAACATTCTTATTATTAACCCTTAAGCCAGTGCTTCTCAAACTTTCAATACTTGCGACCCAATATTCAATCATAGTTTTCATCGCCCACCTCCATACAATAACAATGTATTGAATTCAATAATACTATATTTTGACGCTTTACCTACAATACGACTTTAACCTCTTTTATGCCACCGGCGTATGTAAATGTCTCGCTCAGCCAGTGCGTAAATTGCCCAGGACGTATATATACGTCTTCCCAAAATACGATTTTTTCTATTCTCTGCTACCTATAAGATTATTCTGAAGGCTTTGGAATGCAAAAGAAGGGCCTTGATAGTGTTTGTGAAGGGTTGACTCATTTCAGAGGATTCACTTATTTATTCCCTTTCTTCTCTCCCAATACACCACACATCCATGCATACGTGCAAAACAATGGCACATTGGGGAAAATATCGCTTAAACTTAATCTGCAGTTAAGGGATTAATTATAAACCGTACAAATTATCAAGATAAGTGTTAATTTTTGAAAAACAAATATATATGACAAGCCCGTGAGGTCGCTGGTAATTATAAAACTTGTTCTTAACTTAATATTATAAAATTAGTGATAAAATACATTTTGAAGTACTGACATTTACAAGTGTATTATATCATTGTAAATGTTTTTTTTAATTTTTTTATTATGCCAGAATGTATTTTGTTTATTTACTTTCAATAAATTAATATTTTTTTAAAATAATCTTTTATTTTCGACTTTTTAATATGTTTGCGTCCCCTTCCTAGGGTTATCTCGCCCCCTAGGGGTTCATGCCCCACAGTTTTGAGAAGCGCTGCCTTAAGCATGTCATAAAATATGGAGTTTGTTTTTGTTACTTCTATTGGGGGAGAGGGTTAAGTGTACTTGTACATTCATAAGAGCTTCTGAGCTCATATTTACAAATAAACAATACCGGAAATCACGTTGAGGTCTTCCCATAATAACATTTTTAACAATAAATTGGGCTTTTACTACCTAAGAACTAATTCTAATACTCTCTCCGATTCTCAATAGATTTGTTAATGAAAAACAATGCAATGCAGAAGTAACTGTTTTTATCCGCTTTAATATTTAGACATACATGCAAATAGAGGCACTTGTTTTCAATAGACAATTATAAGAAAAAGAGAAAAACGGGGGAAAACAACAAGTTTTAGTAGACATAATAATTTTTTTAATACATATAAGCAAAATGTTTCAAGAGCCGTGGTTTGCCGATCCCATGCTTTAGGGGTTGGGGGGGGGGAGTACGAGGGCTGTTTTTTAAGTAAGGTCCGTTTGTTTTTTAAAAAAATAACAACAATATTTTTGTTTTAAAAATCTTTATTTTAGGATTGTACATACTTTTGCCCATTTTTCTACATAGTTGCCGAGTTTATTAATGCACTTGTCATACCTAGAACTAAGTTTTGAAAATCCTCTTCAAAGAAGTCTGCCGTCTGGTTGGATAGCCAAGAGTTCACGGCCGCTTTCACTTCTTAACGGCGTGGCATGCTGTCTAAAGGTGTTTTGCTCCTCCACCATAACGCAAGGCCTCACACTTCTCGAACGACTCAGGACGTAATCGAATCTTTTGACTGGGAGGTTTCAGATCATGCACCATACAGCCCCTACCTTGCTACTCTAACGATTTCCATCTTTTCCGGTACCTCAAACACAGTCTTGGTGGGAAGCGCTTCAGTGACAACGAAGAAGTGAAAGCGGCAGTGAACTCTCGTCTGTTCGACCAGGTGACAGACTTCTTTGAAGAGGATTTTCAAAACTTAGCTCTAAGGTATGACAAGTGCATTAATAAACTCAGCAACTATGTAGAAAAATGCGCAAATGTATGTACAATCCTAAAATAAAGATTTTTTAAAACAAAATATTGTTGTTATTATTTAAAAATAACGGGCCTTATACTTTAAACGGCCCTCGTAGGCGTTCCCTAGAATTGGCAGTACAAAACGGCGGACAAATAGGAGCCTTAATGCAGCCGTCGGAAATATCTCATGAATAATTAGGCGAAGGTATAAAGTTGCACAATCATCTTTAAGATTGCTCTTCTGATGTTTACATTAGATGTGGTGTTCCGGAAAGCAATATTTGACAGGAGTTAAAAAGCAAGATTGAAAAAAATGCTTTCTCACCTGTTGTTGTCGTGTGAGGAACACGGTTATACTCCGACTGAAATATGTCTATTAAATTAGAGTTGAAAGCAGCTCGATCAGTAGTGCCACAACCTGAAAAGAAATCAATATTACACAAAAACTCCCCACGTAGAATTTTTTTAGCAAATTAAATATTTCTGATGAAATAAATATGGAATATCACAGAACCTTTGCAGGTTAACCACCGATTGATTAACTCGAGGAGAGGGTCGTATGTAGATCTAAGCGTAATGCTTTCTTTCTACAGGGTGTCCCGAAACTCAAGGTCGAGCGGGCATGGAGTGAAAGGAGAGGAGTCATATGGGGAAAATTGACTTCCTCCATCACATCATTAGGTATTGTTATCACAAAGAAGATGGGTAAAGATCGGCCTTTTTTCGCCATCGTATTATGTATTTTTTTTTAACATTGATACTCAGTCAAAATGAAGATATTAGGTTTTTTTCAAAAAAATATTTTATTAAATAGAGAAAACAGGAAAATAACAATGCTAAACTATTTGTAACAAATATCTTCGATTATATTTCCTTCTCACTTTCCCTGGCTGAATCTTCACTGGACCATCCAGTAGCAGCGTCTTGAAGTGTATCAGCATATCCAAGGCTTGGTGTTTTTGTCTGAGTGTGATTATGGCGGCAGTGTTCCAAGTACCAAGTAACACTTGCACAGCAGTCAACAATTCTAGCACCAACTTTGCACTGACGATACCATTCAATGTTTGGATTATGAACAATACCTGTTCTTATCCATATGTTATATACTTTAAAACTTGTGTGTCGTGATCTCAACTGTAGTCGAACAACTGAGGAATCTTCTCGATTTATGTAAAGAGAGTACAGCCCTAATTGTGACTAAGGTGTTCGTGAGTGTATGATCGGCTTTGCATAAGTTGATATATCCCAAGAATTAAATATCGTAGCTCCTTCCTTGTTAATCGTGGAAAATCTGGAAGATCAGAGTCACTTAACACAAAGTTTACATTGCCTTTTTTCTTGCTCAGCTGATCAGTCAGACCGATTCGTGGACAAGCTACTTTGTTTCACATCACATCAACGCGTTCGATACACCAAAGCAAATGAATGTCAGTTTAAAAGCCTTGTAATTGTTGCATTTGAGAGACCAAAAAAATATAGTGGTGCTTAAAGCGCTTAACAGTTTTTTTAAAAAATGAAAGTTAGAAAAAGAGCTTAAAATAACAAAACTAAAAGAATTTGCCAAGTTTGATGACTTGCTATTTTTTTTTTTTACTATTTTATAATAAAAGTAAAGACCAATACCTAAAGTTCACATAAATATAATAATACAACTCCAATAAATACTTTGAATTTTCATGACTATGATGGGCGAAAAAAGGCCGACTTTACCCATTTCCTTTCACAATTTTACGGTGATTTTTTCCCTATCGTGATCTTACATGGCCGTGCCATTAAATACATTCATAAGTGGAGTAAAAACCTTTTTGCTGGTTTAATTAAAATTAACTTAGTTTGTGGTCAATTCGGTGTTTGAGAAAATAATTTCACCTAACTTTGACTCTCCAGAAAAAGAAAAAATATTTCACGCAGGATGTTAATTTTCCACATTTTCGAAAATATGCTATTCATTACTTGACCGAGTGATAAAGAATATTTTTTTATTTTCCCCAGAACTGTTATGACCCCCCCCCCCCCTTCACCTCGTGTTCATTTGACTTGAGTTTTGGGACACCTTGTATATGTAGCTGTAATAGCATTTCCCAGCTCAGTGGCCGAGTAGTAGCGATTGCGCATTCATGCCACAGGTCCGGGGATCAAATCCCGGCTTTTCATCCCAAAAGTGGATCGATAAATGAGTTACAAGTTTGCTTGTGGGTACTAAACCCTGGGGGTTTCGCTTAGACTGACCACCTGACTGGAACATCTTTTCATGCAACTCAGTACCGAAGGTCATGAAAACTGAGGTGGGCACAGAAGGCCTTTGTCATCCAATGGGCTGTTGCGCCACTGAGATTTTTAATAGCATTCCCATTCACTCGTAATCAATGCGGAATAAAATCGTTTATTCATTATCGTTCTAAATCGTTACGTTTAATTATATCATCATAGCCTAATTTTTCTTTTTTTTAAAAAATAAAAAGATTATAGGATTGATTTATTTCAGAAAGGGGGGTAAAAAAACGTTTTCAATTCTATAAAATATCCAAAGTCAACGAAAATTACGAGTTTTGTTGTCAATAAACCTCTCTATTGCTTCTCTGAGTGCAATAAATCCCATTCGTCACACCTGGACGTTTTCCCGTAGCGATGATTTCGACTGTAAGATCAGATGTATTATATGTTATTTCAGTTTAAATTTGTAAAATGCATTAGAATGACTTTAAGCTATGGTATAATATGGCGGGAAAAACTGCAACTGTGTTCTTATAACACGCTAAAAAAGGTTCGTATAACACGGTAAAAGAATGAGAGAAATGTTGCGATTTTTTATTACCTTTTATCTGCAAGAATTAATACAACTTTTGACTGGTAAATTAAGGAGGTGGAGATAGGTGGTGTCGCCATTTATCGTTAAGAATTCCAACCTGTCTCACAGGCTCTGGCAACTTTCATTCCTTCTCTTCGGGAAGGACACGACAACAACAACTGGTAACTCAAAACGTCATTGAGCTTCTCAAACTTCGAAGAAACTTCATTTTTAGAGGAGGTCATCTCAGTTTTTTTCTGTGATGCAAAAACTTTATATAGTATCATTTATTTTATTCAACAAACTTGAGGGAGGAAAGTTTCAGAGGAAAATAAATCTGCTTGAAATTAAACCCGATTTCCTCTAGAAGAAGTACATATTATCAATTAAGGTGTGTTTAAAGTCAAGTATTTGTATACTTCAAGTGCCTCGTAATAACAAGGATTCAAATAACACGAAACGTATCTGCTGTGCAATTAATGGGGGGGGGGGGCTGAACTCTAGTATAAAAATAAGTTCACCGGTTACGAGTGGCCAATATAGGAATGATCAACTTGGAACGTTTCCCGCTAAGTATAAATTATTTACGAGCTCAAACGCAGTAGTTAATTTAAAGTTTTCTTAAGAAAAATGTATAAAACCCTTTTTTAATTTCTTTAGAAAACGGAATTAGCAATATATATCTTTTAAGTAATTAAACTTTTAGAACCTTTATTATTGCTCTTTTTCCCTCTGGGGGCTGACGAGCGTCTTCTGTTCGTACGTCTCCCACCTGTGGAAAGAGAGGAAAAGGAATGAAATGAGATTTAAATCGTTTTGCAAACAATTGCGGCTGCGTATTTAGAGTTAGTGAAGCAGAGAGAAGCAAAAATGAATGTATTTTATAAGCGCAATAAAAAAAAGGAAAGTCGTTAAAAGCGGGTTAAATCGAATATCTTTCTAGAAGCCAATGAAAGTTTCATGAATGATAGCATAATACAATTCATTTTGTCCACTTGTTTTACATATAACTACCACTTTTTGTGAATAGTACTCATCAGTTTCAATAAAATATATGAAACTTCTAAGCAAAATATTTTTTATTTTAATATTTAAATTCATCCTTAAGAAAAATCTATACGTGAGAAGTCTAACATAATTCGTGGACAGAATTCTGCAACAACAAAGATTATTCACAAGAAAAATTTCGATTCAATACATTGTCAAGCAGTTGTTTTTATCATTACTTGTTCTCAAAGAACAATTTTAGTTTAACTTTCATTTGAAGCTTGGTCCTACCTTTCGATTTATAAATTTATAACATTATATATGCCCCCATACACAATCTTAAGTATTTAATTAGAGGCAAATTTTAAATACATTACATAAGCTATTTTATAAGCCAGGGGTGGCCAACCCATGGCACGCCTGCCTCAATGTGGCACGGCGGAGTTGTAACAGTGGCACGCGAAGATTTAATAATTTTTTTTAAAATTTTAAAAGATTATAAAAAACAAATTTTTTTTTACAATTTGATTGAAATGGGGTTGTTTTAGAAAAAAAAAATTATTTTAAAAAACTTAAATGAGTTACAGTAAAAATATATCGTCTAGAGAATGCACCTACATTATTGTGCGAGTTAGCTTTCCAAAGATTTTTTCACGTGCGAAATTTTGGAATTTTAGGGAGAACATTGTGTGTGTGTATATATTTTAAAATATATGGAAGAGAGAAAACACTGGATTGCCATTGAGTACCTGCTATTCTAGAATCTAGAATGAAGATAGGTTATGTAATTTAGCTTTTCTTACCTATTATAGGACATTGAAATAATTCAAGTTTAAGATTACAGAGAAAAGATTGTATTTTTTCTACCCTAGTTTGTCAAATACCGTTTTTGAGGATAAACTTTTACATTTTTTTGTCTTGGTTTTGGAGAAGAAAATTGACATATTTCACATTGATTCGGGAACTATCTATCAGAATTAATAGTGCTCCAAGCTGTGATAGATTTAAAAATTTGCTATCCATTTTTCCAGGATTCTTTCAGTCCAAGGTTTGATGATTTTTAAGATGATAAAAAAATACAAATATTTTCAAAAATCTTTTATTCAATGTCTCCACAAAAATTTAACTGTTACCTTAAATCTAAATTTAAATTATTGTATACACCACCATATTACATTGAAAAGCACAAATATAAAGAATTTTATTGAATTTCGGAAATTTGTACTAACAAGCAATTTTTCAAATTTACGCGATTTGGCGGTCAGATATTGTTGTAGATTTGAATCAACATACGTTTGTGAACAAATGTTTTCTAATATGAACATAACTAAGTAGCATTTTTTCACCTTTTTATTTGTTCGCGAAAAGTTGGAAGCGGCACGCTTAATTATTTTTATCTAAAAGTGGCACTCTTCCTAAAAAGGTTGACCACACTCCTGGTGTAAGCGATGAATTTTCGGTACATTTCAGTATATATATATAACCCCGACTTAGAAATAATTATCTTAAAGAATTCTAAGTTTTTGGCATATTCAGATTTATAGTAATGAAAGATTCTATGAATGGTTATCGTTCAATGAGGAAAAGGAAATAAATATTTAAACAAACATTAGTCTTTAGTATGTTAAAGACCATGATAAAAAATGGTTTTATGGGAAAAAAAAATTAAAGAATTGATAAAAACTAAGATAAAATAAATTTTTCTAATGTAATCTAAGTTTATTTGGCATTTTGTGTGAAACTCGTAATAATATAATTACATAGAGCTGGGAAAAAACGTACTATTACATAAAATACTTCCCTTAAATTCAGAAATCGCATAATTCAATTGAAGAAACAACAGTTTATTCTTTATGAAAAACTAAATTTGCACTATATTTTATTAAGTCCCACTAAGCATTTAACAACTACTTTCTTAAGTTTTAATATCTCCCAAACTTCTTGGACTCTATGTACTCTTCACCCTATACTAAATAATAAACTTCATGAATTTGCTAATCATAAAAAATAGGAAAATATTTTTATATACATGCACAAGGACTTTAAATATCTATGCAGTTTTAAAAACAATTATGGAGAGCTTGCTTTATAAATCTCGTAAAAACAAGATTTACTAAAAAATTTTGTTTGAAATTGTTACGTCGATATTTTATGAAACGTAAGATATTATCTACACTATTAAAATTCGAAGGTAAACAAACGTATCTATGTACCTATGTACGTCTATCTTCTCACGAACCGCACGACGCAAAAACTCGCTGAAGGTACCAAAAGATCGGGAATGATCCGAGGAAGCCGTTTTGACCATTTATATTCCAATATTGTAATTAGTTAAGAAAGATATTAATTAAAAACCATAAAATACCTAATTGTTTTACTCCTGTGTGTTGTTTATTTCACAAAGCCTCAATTCCGATTCGGCCGAATGAAGTTCCGATTTTTTCCAGAAGTGTTGTCGTCCTGAGATAAACAGGATATTCCCGTGGGGATTAAGTAATTCACTCAGTAAAAACACCTATGCAACACTAGGCTAAGCGGGGGGGGGGGGGGGAGAAACAAGGAAGTCAAAATAATTTCGAAAAAGAATATTTGAAGTGCTGATTTTTTTAAGGGAAGGGAAAATTTACAAAAGTAGAGAAAGCTCGTGCAATGCCGGGCCATACATCTAGTAGTAGCTTATTTGTTGCTATAGGGAAGTACTTTCACTGGATTTTTAGCGCGTTTTTCACGTAGTGGAACAAAAGCGCTATTAGGACGCAAATTTCGTCTTCGTCTTCGTTCCATATTTTGTCGTACCTTTTTCTCAGCCAATAAGCAACCAATTGACCTCGGGTTTTCGGCATTGGGTCGCATTTGTGCCCTAGATGAGCCGAATCATATTTAAATTTTCCCATAGTTTTCCCGAATTTTCCTACAAATTTTCCTGAATTTCACTAGCTTTTAGCTTTTTTATAGTGCTGATACAGATTTGTGTCATTATTTCTTTTCAGCTCAATAGTAGTACATTTAGAGGAATGGTACAGTACTACTTTCTGTTAGTAAAAAGTTCATTAGTTGCATTATTGTAAAATACAACATGTGAAAAACGCGTTAAAATTACTTGGCCATGACAATGATTGATATCTTGTTTTCTCTTTGATTGTCTGTTACACTCAACCCGTATAAATTACATTTATTAATGCCAAGAAAATGTCAAAAACAAAGGAAACCAAGTTCACAGTACACTTTTCAATAGCTGGCAGTAAAGTTAACTCGATTACAATCAGTAAAAAAGCTTATTAAAAAGCCAAAATTTAAGAACTGATCATAAATATCACAAATATGATATTCTAGGGAGCCTTTAATTGAATTTGTGAAATCATTTAAAACATCCATCTTACTATAATATGAATATCTGTTTTGCTCTTGAATGAGTAGGGGAGTCACTGTTGTCTAATGGCTAAATTGTGAACTTTTTGGATAACTTTCGTTCTCGAGCCTTAGAGGAATTCAGGTTCGAACTATCTATCTCTACCTATGTATAAATGAGAAAAGCGACTCACTCACTCACAAACTCATGACGAGAACTCCGGAACTATTACACCTACAGACTTGAAATTTGGCACGCATAATTCCATTCTTGAGTTGAAATCCGCTAAGGACGGGTATTGTGGAAATTGGTTTCCAACGGAGACGTTACCGTAGAGAATTCCAACTTTTAAACTACTAGACCCACAGATTGAAATTTTGCAAGTATTTTGCTTTTGTTGAGTCCACTAAAAATGGTTTTGTGGAAAAAAAAACTCTTGGAGGGGGCAGAGTGTTAAAGGCTAAACGATAAACACACTTTCGTTTTAGAAATTCAAATTCTGTGCTTTTTAACGAAGATGCGAGGGCAAAACGAATGTTGCTCAATGTAATCGAAAGCTCAATGCTAGGACTTATATATCAATATATTAATCAGATGTTCCGGTCAGGTGGTCAGTCTGTTTCGAAACCCCCAGTGTTTAGTGTTCCCAAGCAAGCTTGGTACTCATTTATCGAACCACTGAAGGGATGATCGGCTGAGTCGACCTTGCCCAGATCAGGGTTTGAACCCCGGACATGTGGCGTGGAAGCACGATACGCTACAACCCAGCCATTGTGCTTCATAAGTTACACAATAGGCATGTTTAAAAAGTCCTAAATTATTTTGTACGAATCTTTCGTTTTTCAAAGACACACTTCCTTCTCTATATTAAATCCATAAAAAACACTCTCACGAGATATTATCTCCAAAAAATTATTAACTTTTTAAGTTTTGGGAGAGAGAGAGAGAGTGGGAAAATGCTCTTTGAACTCATCAGCGGGACTGTCAAAGATTCCAACTCCACGAAACATTCACACACCTAAACATTTTACCAGGACGAATCAGAATTTGAGGGAAAATAAAGAAAAAAAACTCTGAAAAAAGAAAAGAACTCGGAAGTTGGAGATAATAAACCACACACGCGAAGTGACTTAGAAAGCGATTATGAAATGATTGACTCGGGCGCCAAAATAATAGAGCGTTTCGTCACTTTCACTTCAGCAAAATCAATCATAATGAATCAACTTGGCGATCATTCTTGCTTGGCAGCAAGTGAGATTAATGCTTAGAGATAAAGCTCATTTTCTCCCTTACCTGTGAATTCCGACTGCTGCGTCTTGTTTTTATTTTACTTCTCGCCAATAAAACACGAAAAAACTATTTAAGACGTATAGCATTGAGCTCTTTCTCATTTTGTGAGTGTGTTTTTTTGTTGTTAAAGTTCTCCTCCCACTATTCACGGATAGATCATCATTATTCTTCCGAATTTTGGCTGTCTTTTTGTTAGTTTTTACGGCATTGGGAGAAATTTTGCCTCCGCCTTTTCGTTTATTTTATTAGATAGGGTTGAATTTTGGAAAAGAACATGGCATTTGAGATTGATTAGAATCATTGTTTAAATGTAGCGTCTTAATAAATAAAATAGAATTTTCCTTATCTTTATGTTTTTCTTTCTTTTTAGAAATCATAATTTACATCTTTATTATTATCTTTTGGGAAACGTTTACGGTGTATTTTGAATCGATCGTAAAATGTTTTGTTGCGTTTGTGTAATTCGTTTTCTGCAATACAATAAAATATTAGAACAATATAATGCAAAGAAAGGTACAATATAATATAAATTTTTAAGGGGACATGGTACGATTTACACAAAAATTTTTAATTTAAGGATTTTCAATTTTTTTTTGGCTGTTTCCTATGTGTGTATACTATGTAAAACAGATTTTGTGCTCAAAATTTCATAAAAAGCTAGCCATTTAATTTTTTAAGAAAAAAACTTAAAATTTGTGAAGTGATTCTAAAATGGTACTCCTCCCACAAAAGTTTACGTTCACGAATGAAATTTGATTTACAAGTACGTCAAACTATGTATAACAAAAGTTGGTGTGGTTTTGAGATAACATAATTAATATTCGCACAATACTTTTTATGAATGCTTATTGAAAATTCCTTAAAAAATTAATTCTGAGTTCAATTATTTTTTAAAAAATAAGTATTGCTTTGTGGTTCAGAAATACATACCAACTTTTGCTACATGTACTATTGGGAATAGGTAAAAAAAATTCGAAGCATTAGGCACATTAGAAAAAAAACCTAGCATTTTAAATGAAAACAAACTAATTATTTTATCTTTCTGAGAAAGTTTAAAGTTTTATTTTGCCATAGGGATATGAATAAAAACGAACGTAAGAGCTATCATAATTCTGCGTTTTTTAAGTTTAGAGCTTTTAAATTTTGTGTCGTTATAGAGAAAAGCATATAAAGAATAAATTAGGTTCAAAAAATTAGATTTTTTTTGACCGAGTTTTGTCATTTGAATCGTACTATGCCCTCTTAATCTCAAAGTATCCACGATTCTGTAGTTTAAAGTAGAAAATTACTTATAGAGAATAAAATTGCTATCAGCGCTATTGCGCTTCAGAATAATTTTGTGGTGAACACAAATACTGAAACATTTTAAGAAGCGAACCTTTTAAAATAATTTCTAAATGCTATTCAAAACTTCTTTGAAATTGGGTTAATTTTTTAAAAAATTATTTCAATATGGCTAATCGCAGTATCTGGCGTTAAGATCGTAGTTTTAACACAAAAAATAAAATCGAAATTTGCAGGTGTGCTTTATAAACCGGGTGTAAGAATGAGAGCTGGAAAAAATATGAGCATAGAAATTATTAGATATCTGCATACATTGAAATAATGTTTGTTTAAAAGAAAGGACACCGGGCCATTTAGAAAGGTCTGCCGCGCAGCAGGTTGAGTATCACTGCTCTAGATTCATTCACTGGAAAAAATAACTCAAAACTAGGCACATGTTTTACAAACAGAATTTGTAAGTATGTTAGAAATTCGTATTTTTACCATGTTTTTATAAATTCGCTTTCTTGTCTGTCTGGGTGGAATTTAATTTTGTAATTGATTTTAAACTAACTTCCAGCTGAGCTAGAGACTTGAAATTTGAACCATAGCTCAGAAGTGGATGACAATGCTTGAAAATGTAAAAAAAGAATTTCTAGTCTTGAACCCGCGCTCCCGAAGAGGTGGCCTCCGATTTCGACAAGGGCCTCGTAACTCCAGAAATTACACGAATTTACACGAACAAAGACCACCTGTCCATAATATGGATCGAGTTGTGTCTACGTATTCAGTTTCTTGGCTCTGAAGTCAAAGAGGGCGCCCAGGTTATCATGCTTGCTTTTATTAAGTCGCTTTCTTGCCTGTCCGGGTGGAATTTTGTAATTGATTTTAAACAAACTTTCCGATGAGCTAGAGACTTGAAATTTGGACCATAGCTCAGAAGTTGATGACAATGCATAAAAATGTAAAAAAGAAGTTCTTGTCTCGTACCCGGGTCCCGGAAGAGGCTTTTATGTCTGCCCGGGTGGAATTTTGTAACCGATTTTAAACTAACTTCCGTTGAGCTAGAGACTTGAAATTTGGACCATAGCTCAGAAGTGGATGACAATGCATGAAAATGTAAAAAAGAAATTTTAGTCTCGAATCCGGGCACCCGAAGAAGCTTTTATGTCTGTCCGGGGGGAATTTTGTTACCGATTTTATGCTAACTTCCCGTTGAGACGGAAAATTTGGACTCTTTCTCAAAAGTGGACAATATTGCACGAAAATGGTTATAAAAACATGGTGCATAAAAAAATTGTTTTGTTAAGAAACTTATTATGTTTCAAGGTATTAATAAATATTGGTGTTTAGTTATGCTTTATTATGGAGCCTTTAGCTATTTTTATTTGATTATTCAGTAACTGAATATCCCATCTGAGCTGCTTTGCTTCACTGCTGTGAAATATCGTTAAGAGCGCCGGTTGACGCATATGCATTTACAGTCATGGGCGCACCTGTGACAGCTACGAGTAGCACAGAATTACCCTGTCATCAGCAGATCCCTTCCCTTCCTAAAAACTACTGGTGCAATTTTTGCACGTGTATTTTTTCAGCCTACCGTGATATTTCTCATTGCGAAATAAGATCAAAATAACCTAATCTGACGCCCATTTATACAATAGGAAGAAAAACAACATGCAGTCTCATTTGATTTTCTTTAAAAAAAAGAAGTGAAGGAAGAAGCAAATTGGTATTTCAAACTGATTCTCCATCGCAAAAAGGTCAGAGTACAATTATAAATCTTCCCAACTGAGATACCCGTAATGCCATTCATTGAAAAGAGCAACTCTGAACATGTGTGAGCAATTTTTCTCCCCATCCCATTCGAAGTTGTAAAGACTGGATCAGATTGATTTATCGGCACTTTTTAGAACAAAGACAAGAAAGCGTAGGCATAGAGTTGACAAGCTGGTGTCTATTAACCTCCGTGTCAAGCATTAAGTTTATTGGCCATTAAAACTGTTGAAAGAGCACAGCGCCATGGGCTGCGCATTGCACGCAGGATGATCAAACATTGTTTATCTTCTGTCTTTTATTTCATCGGGTGGCTTTTTTTTATCTATATAAAGTAAGCCCACGCTTTATCAATGTTTGGGAGTGATTCACTTTGTTTGACAACGTCCACTTAAATTTCAGGTGGACAGGTGGTAGAATTGCAACACAACTTACAATCCTTTTTAAGAGAGTTCATGTAATAATAGCTAAAAGTAAGAACTTGAAAAAAGTGGTCTAGAGAAAAGTTTTATTATAACTCAAGATATATATTTATAGACAACTAAACTTATTTTTAATTATTTTGTTTATTTAATTATCTGTACTTACCGCAAAATGCTCGTGAAATTAAATTTTAAAAAAATTTATATTACAAATACAAGCAAAATATGCAACTGATATAACTAATAGATATAATTTGGAACCATATACCAGCATTTATTAACAGACTCTAAAAAAAGAAAGAAATATCCTTAATATATTTTTTAGGGTGTATCAGTACAACGGTTGCAAGCTTTCTGGACAGATAGAGTATACCTAGACGATGGGAAATCAAATAGCAATATATGGTTTGTATGTAATTTTTATAATTCCTTTTTTTTGTTATAATGTTTAAGTATTTTTTTAAAAAATTTAATGCTTTAATGCTCTTAGATTTGGGAAATAGGCAATTATATTTAGACTGATGACACAAAATCAAGCATTTTGTATCGTCAAATATTTCATTTAATGTTTAAGAGTCCAATTTTTAAAACCCAATGATGAAGAAACCCTTTAGAAGATGTTGCAAAATTTTAAATTTTATTCTAAATTCAGAAATCAGTTTCATAGGGGGGGAAAATGACTCGAATTCTCTTTTGTGCGCGATAAGATTTTTAATGAACATCAAATACATGTGTATATCAACTTGATAAAGTTGATTAATTAATTCATGAACACATTGCAATTTAATTCCTTCTGAGCCATTATGTGTGATACCAATTTCATACAATTCTAATGAGAATCGCAACAGTTACACGAAGTTTATCAGTACAACGGTTACAATCTTTCAGGACAGGTGAAGTACAGGAAACCACACAGGAATGCATGGTTGAAAACACTTTCTTGGTGCATTAGCGACAACACAAAATATACAGGACACAAATAAGAGAAGAATAAATGTTTACTATTCTTAGTACAGTCAAAATATTAGGAAGTCTTTGGCTGGTGAACACACACACACACACGACAAATGGCGCTTCATAAACCAAATTATTAGTTGTCCAGTACATTGGCTAGCTTGATCGCCAAATATCACTTGCTTTGATTACTTCTTATGGGGGTACAACAAAATAAGAAAAAAAGAGCATTAAAGAGGCAACAATAAGTAAGTAATTGGGTGTCCGAAATTACGACTAATGTCCGTGATGCAGGCCTCACGTCTTCGACGCCTTAAAGATCGAACGTTAGCGAAAATATCGGGACGTGTCCCGGACTTCCCAAACAGATGAGGATCTTTTTGCACCGATGCGTGCGACAAGATCCTCAGCACTGTTGAGTGAAGAAAGTGTGTGAATATTAATGTCGTCCTATTCAGCTACTCGAGAGATTTGGCGACGGACCTCGTAATTTTGAATTACGGTCAAGTAATGTTGACGAAACCTGAGGTGGCACCCCTCTCCTAATTTCCAAACCACACCAACAAGAGGATGTTTGAGCCTCGACAGATTTGACGTGCATCGTACCTTTACACGGCAGGTCTTCAACGGTACTAAGATCGAACTCATGACACCCCGGGCACGAGTTCGATACCTTCCCCACTAGGCTACCGCGGCCGCTCTCAGCACTGTTAGAGGGAGTTTCTAACATTAGAGACTTGACGTACCCCCCCCCCCAGAGGAAGTAATCAAGGCTAGTGAGGTCTAAGGATCAAGCTGGCCAATGCACTGGACAACCAATACTTCGGTTTACGGAGCGCCATCTATCGCTTTCATCAATTTTAATTCGTTGAATAATTAGTTTTAATCAATTAATTTTTATTAATTATAATTAAATTACTGTATTGTCATCCAAAATAAGCGTGTATACAAAATTTCAGCTCAATTGAGTGCTTTAAAATGTATTTTACTAACGAATGAAAATTTGAACAAGATATATATATAAAGAGAGAGTGAGCTAATAGTAGGAACTGAAAAATGGTTAACGTTAAGGGGCCATATATTGGTTGTGAATATTTAAAAATCAATCCCCTTTTCCCGCAGTGCGCGAAAACGGAAAAGAATTTTTTAACTTTTTTGCGTGAAGTATTAAGGAGTAAGGCTTTCTAAAATTGTATTGCCTCTTCCAATTATTTCTGATATAACTGATTGAATTGAAATGAAATTCAAAACCACAGGCTAGTTTAGACCATTCTATGTGATTGTGTGAAAAAAAAAATCAAATTCAATAACGAGAAAATACATTTAGAAGTTAATTAACTACGCTAAATTAATCTTAACTCATTAATTAAGATAATAATATCATTTATATCCAGCTGTAATAAGAATAGAAAGTAATTAAAAGTATTCTGCTTTATAAATTAATTTCTTTGATAAATTTACATATTAATCAGGAGCTAATGCTACGAATTAATTAAAAATGATGCGTTATATCAAAATCTTACTATATATATTCATTTATGTACGCAAAATTCCTGAAATGCCCTTTCTCTTTCCATATTTTAAAAATCTCTTAAATTTAATCGAGGAAGAATTCTATAATTGAGAATTAATCTCTCTAATTTTTAGAAACTTTTATCCAAAAATTCTTAAAATACTGTTGCAAATATATTTTGCTCCTAAGAAAAGATTTGTGAAAATGGTAGTTTAATTAAATTTATACTTTTAGTTCATTATTTCTTTATGTAAGAGGTAAATTATTCAATTAAATTTACTGATTAAATTCAATTTAGTTATGACGTAAAAATATCCCAAGAGAGCATAAGAATTGTAAGCAATAAATAATCACATTGAAATACTGAATCGAATGAATAAGAAAAAATTACGAAAAGGGAATATATTTTTCAAAAATGAAAGGGGGGAAATTATATGAATAATTCAAATTAAGGTGAGAGTGAAAGAAATGCTTATGCTCTTGGTGGGGAAGGGAGGGGGAGGAAGATACTTTTAAAAATTTTATGGTAAATGAAAATTAACGCTTCAATGCCCTTTTAATACAGTAGTACGAAATGAATCAATTACTTGACTAGCTACGAACTTCCTCAATGAGTTAAAAATTTAAAAATATTTTTATATAAGCTACAAGCGATACAATAACTGAAATTAAGGAATATTTGTAATACTATTACAATCTCAATTTGTAATCCCATTAAAATTTCAGTTTGAAATCCTATTACAATTTCAGTTTGCAATCCTATTGCAATTTCAGTTTGCAATCCCATTACGATTTCAGTTTGTAATCCTATTGCAATTTCAGTTTGTAATCCCATTACAATTTCAGTTTGTAATCTTATTGCAATTTCAGTTTGTAATCCCATTACAATTTCAATAAAAAATGTGATGCGAATAAAGAATGACATGCCCCATATAGCACAAAAGAATTATATTAAAAACTATATTATTTATAGTCTATAAATCAAGTTTTTCTCAATATGAATTTACCGAATGAAAGAGTAAGAATTTTCTTTTAATTTTACAGCAGATTTTATGAAGTATTTATGGTATATGAAACATGAATTCTTCTTAAAAGAAATTCGGATACTAATTCCAAAGCTAATTAAGGAAACATTATCTCTCTACATAAAAAAATGTTTTTCGTGATGCTGAAATAAATTTCTTTATTCATAAGGTATAGTGAATAACAGAGCAACTACATCTTTACAACAAAGAGGAGCAAAATCACAGTTTTGACAAATTTACATATATGATGGTAGTGAGGTTTTACATAAACGTGTAAAAATAGTTAAGCGTCCGAAGTATTATAAATTTTATAAATTTTTTTTGAAGAAAAATCCATATGTGCAGAAAAATATAGAGCTTTGAGAACTTTTGAAAAGATCAAGAGAATAGTCTATTTTTTATACAAGCACTTAAGGTATACAACTACCCTAAAATTGTGAATTTTGCCAAAAATTGACAATTTTTTTATGGTTTTATTTTATACGTCATCTTATTAGATTTATAAAAAATACCAAATTTATTATTTTCCGTTCACTAGAACAAAAACTACAAGTGTTTTAGTAAAAGCAGATGCCATTACTTTAAAACGCGTTTTTTTGAAAATGTTCAAATGGGGACAGCGATTGAAAATAATTGACTGAAATTTTTGTGCATGTTCTGTATAATAGTAGAAGTGTTTTAACCTTCAAATTTATCAATCACTGTATTATTATAAAATTTACAGACCCTTATGTTAAGATAATTACTGTTTTTTTAAGCAATTTCATATAATAACTGAGATTAAGTGCTCTAGTTTTTGTAAAAAAAGAAAATATCTCTTATCCTGAAGGTCATTTCAAAAATCAATAACATAGCAACACATTAGAATGAAAATATTGAAAATTTGAACATAAACCTTTGGTACAGAATGGGCCGCTACGCTATTTTTTTTTATCAATTTTTACCTATTTTTTCCCATTTTAGTAATAATAATTTCTTTTTCTCTTCTTAATTTTAGCATATTTTTCTTAAAATGTTCTAAACAAATCTAAAAATAACAAAAAAATCCCCATATCTCCATTTTTTAAAAAAAAGTTGTCACAACCAGTCGGATACCTTAAGTTTATAATAAACCATCATGCAATGAGTTAGCTGTTATCATTTTGACTAAAGATGGTTCTATATCAAAAAGGTTGATGCTAGAGTTTATCTGAAAAGTGACACGTTTCTTAATTTGTGTGTGTGAATTCTAACTCTCCTCATACAGATCCAGTTCAACAAAAATTCAGTGCAATTGAAAGAAAAGATGATTAGAGGGACATTGTTTTTGAAGATATACTAAATTGAAGTACAAATTAAAATACAGAGATGAATACTTGACATTTATTATTTTTTTTCTTGTTTACAATATATTGTAGGGAAAAAAAAGAATTACATAATATATGTAAATAAGTTTTACAAATTGAACAAAGAGTATGAACAGCTATATAATTTGTACAATGGAGTTTGATCCACATTTAGGCGGACAGGGGTATCCCCCCCCCAGTTAGTCTTAATGAGACATGGTACGATTTACGCAAAAAATTTTAATTTAAGGATTTTCAAAATTTTTTTGGTTGCCTCCTATGTGTGTACACTATGTAAAACAGATTTTGAGCTCAAAATATCGTATAAAGCTAGTCATTTAATTTTTTAAGGAAAAAACTTCAAATTTGTGACGTGATTTTAAAATGCTACTCCTCCTACACAAATCTACATACACGCATGAAATTTTATTTACAAATATGTCAAACTATGAATAACAAAAGTTGGTATAGGTTTTACGATAACGTGATTGGTATTTGTTCAATACTTCTTTTTATGAATGCTTATTGAAAAATCCTTAAAAAATGTATAAATTCTGAGTTCAATTATTTAAAAAAATAAGCATTGCTTTGATTCAAAAATGCATACCAACTTTTGTTACATGAACTATTAGCAATATGTAAAAAAAAATTTAAAGCATTAGGCACAATAGGAAAAAAAGCCTTAGCATTTTAAATGAAGACAAACTAGTTATTTTATCTTTCTGAGATAAGTCAGTTTAAAGTTTTGATTTGCCATAGGGATGTGAATAAAAACGAACATAATAGCTATCATAATTTCGCGTTTTTTAAGTTTAGAGCTTTCAAATTTTGTGAGATTATAGAAAAGTATATAAAGAATAATTTTTCCTAAAAAAAATTAGATTTTTTCACCGATTTTTGTCAATTGAATCGTACTGTGTCCCCTTAAAAATAAATGCTACTTTTTGAAACTGAAAAAATTTTAAGTCAAAGTGTTTTAAATTTTATGTTTATTTTAAAAATATTATGTAAATAAAAATATTAATTAAAACTTATTTTAATTAAATTTATAAATCCAAAAGCTTCCACCCATTTCTCCTCCCCTAGAGACATTAAATATGAATTATTCAAGAGACTAACGATTATCAAAATTTCAACAGACATAATTACATTTTTGTCTTTCAATGCATATTAAGACAACCTTCTGGAATGCTAAAAGCATTCGTGACACTAAGGCTAATATTTGGTTTATTTTTAAGATCCAAAACTCTCTCTCTCAGTTTTGCATCCGCAATGCCAGTATTTAGGTTATCCTTTTTCAAAATGTTATTATTCGGTATTTTAATTATTAATAAATTTAATTAACATACTTCTAAATATAGTATAGTGAAATAAAGAAAAAACTTTCTTAAGAATAAATGTTGAAAAAAATGCTACTAGAAGAAGATAAAGTTACGGAAAACATATATCAGTTTTAATTGAACATCATATCTTTAAAATGCCTATCATACCATTAAGATAAGTTTTAAATTAGTCAATGTTTCTTTTTTCCTTTCCTTTCGAGAGATTTTTGCTTTTCTTCAATTTTATGTATACTCCATACCTATTTCAATGTAATTTTTTGCTATCATTAAAAAAAAACATTATAAAGTAAGAAAGTTTCCAAGACGCTAATGAGCTATATGATACGTTCATTTGTCGCGAGCGTTTATTTTTAAATCTGCATCAAATCAATGCATATATCTAACGAATCCTTACATAGCAGAAAAATTATAAGAGAAAAATTTGGTTGATATCTCGAATTAAAAAGTAATATTCTCTGCTGAGTTTTCATAACATGCAGCAATAACCTAATACTTAAGAATCGGTAAAACTTCCTACGAAATAGAGAAAAAGGAATAACAATGCATTTTCCCTTGCAAAGCGTTTGAAGAGAAATGAAAAAGTATGTCTATTTAGTGTTTAATAAACGTTTAATCAAAATAAATTGGCGGTTGGAAAGTATTCAAAAGATAAAGTAAACAAGTATAATAAGAAAATTTTAAGTCAATTCCTACTTTGAATGGATGAATAGAAAATAATTTATCCACGATAGGAAATTTGAACAAGATATAGATATAGATATATACTTCAAAAATATATACAAAATAGTTATAGACCTAAGATAACTATAGGCATGATAGTACAGTCATGTCCATAAAATAAGGATAATTCAGAATCACACAAAAATTGAACTCTAAAATAAAAATTTCACCTGTACAATTATCACACACATCTTGAAGAAGAATATGCAAATTACAGGAAACCACCAGATGGCGCGGATAGTACGTCACAATGACGAGAGTGTAAGAGAGGGGTATATAAGAAATGGTGGAAAAGAAGTAAAATTGTTCCCAAGCGCTTTAAAAGGCTTTCAGTGCACTAACCGCATAGTTATGGCACAAAGGAAGCATTTGGATGATTTTGTACGTGGTAGAATTATCAGACGACTGGAATGTGGACGTACCCAGCTGAAAGTATGCGATGAACTTGGAATCGCCCAGAGTGTCATCTCCAGGCTCAGGCAACGATTCCAAGATGATGGTAATGTGAGTAGATGTTACAGCACAGGTCCCCCGAGTTACAACGCCGAATGAGGACCGGTATTTGGCAGTTACTGCCAAAAGAAACAGATGGAGCACAGCATCAGACTTGCTGGTCAGCTCTCTTCAGCTACCGGTATGACAGTTTCAAGGCAGACCGTGTACAGACGCTTAGGGCACATTGGTCTATATGCTCGTAGGCTGTCAGATGTGTTCCCCTTACCGCAACTCACTGTCGCCTGCGATTAACCTGGAGTAGAGAGCATGTATTGTGGACACCGCAACAGTGATCTTGTGTGATGTTTTATGACGAGTCCAGGTTTAGTTTGCAGTCTGATTCTCGCCGGACTTTCATATGGAGAGCGCCAGGTACCCGTTACCACCAAGAGAACACCATTAAACGACACCGTTACGCTGGTGCAGGATGGCTCGTTTGAGGAGGAATTATTCTTGGTTCCAGAACTGACCTGCATGTTCAGAGTGTAACGATGACAGGCCACATCTATCGGGATGTCATTCTGGAACAACATGTACGTTTGTTTCGGGGTGCCATGGGTGCTGAATTTCTGTTTATGGATGACAACGCCCGTCCTCACCGTGCAAACATTGTAGACGAATGCCTTCAATCGGAGGATATCACCCGTATGGATTGGCCAGCATACTCACCGGACTTGAATCCAATAGAGCCTGTGTGGGATATGCTTGGCCGACGAATTGCAGCCCGTCAACCCCCTCCCACCTGTCTACCGGAACTTCGGAGGGTATTGCTTGATGAATGGTGTAATATACCCCAAGATCAGATTGATAATTTGATACTCAGAATGCGTAGGCGTTGTAAGGCCTGTATTGCATCGTCCGGGAGACATACTCCGTATTAACCATCATACTAACCATGTTATACTGTTTTTTGTAAAAGGTTCTTTTTTGAAATTTGCTCCAGGGAGTAAAAATCGCAATATTTATTAATTATGTCAAACATATAGCATCTTTTTTGCTCTTTACCTTTTGTTTAATAAATAGACTTAACAAATAAGTCAAATTTGTTTTGCTTCTGTCTCTTTCTTTGCCTGAACTTCATTATCCTTAATTTATGGACGTGAGTGTATAAAGTCTTAGCCACAGTGGTACTAAAGTAAACTCCTGGCCTTAGGAACCAGAATTGCATATATATATATAATTGTATATGTCTGGGTGGTACTTTTATTTTCTATAAATTTTAAAATAAAATATAGAGTTTTTAAATGTGTATATATATATGTATAGTATTAATGTTATTTTATCAAAACTTAATAATTTTATGCGTTACTGTTATTGACCTTTTCCATTGCCCGGGAATATGTTTTTTGCTGTACTCACGTGGTAAGTCTTTATCTAATAGTTTTAACTTTGATTTTAAAATATTTTAGTAATTCTTACAGGCTATAATATTATCGGTTTACATTTATAGATTATGGTTTTATTTATAATAATAGTTAAACTCTTCTCTAGAAATTTCATGCTCTTTCCCTATGGCCCAGAGTATTGGCAAGTTCAGGTGATGGTTGGCTGGCCGAAAAACTTTGTTTAAACCTGCAATCCTGGTTCCTAAGGCCAGGAGTTTGTTCTAGTACTGCTGTGGCTAAGACTATTATATCATGACTATAGTTATCTTAGGTTTATAACTATTTTTTTGTATATTTCTGTAATATATATATAGGGACAGAGTGAACCTAAAAGTAGGAATTTAAAAAAAAAAGCATGATTTGTCTGAAATTGTTGTAACAATGCACGCTCAGTTTGGCTGTAAAACCAGTTTTCGACGCCAACTTTTGTCATTGTTTTAACAGTTACATTTCTACAACAATGGTGACCAATCTAAGTTGGCGTCGAAAACCGGTAATTAGTTTAATTTAATTAATGAGAATTAATATTCGAAAAAACTGTATTAACATCAAGTGTCATCCACTACAAGTTTTTTAAAAAATTAATTGAAGTTGATAGGATGAATAGAAAGTGTTTGATGAACGATTGAAAATTTGAACAAGATGTATATATATAAATAAAAACAAGTAATATAAAAAAAATTAAGTCAATTCCTACTTAGATAAAAAAAATTTACCTTAGTTACTTTTTATTGAGTGAGTGAATGAATGTTAGCGTCACACTGTTCAGCTACACGAGGGCTTTTGGCGACGGACCTCGTAATTTTGAACCATGGTTAAGTGACGAGAACGAAACCTGAACTGGAATCCCCCTCTCCTAACTACCACACCAACGGAAGGACGATTGAGCTCTCGACAGATTTAACGTGCATCGCTCCCCTACACGGCGAGTCTTCAGTGGTACTTGGCTCGAACTCATGACATGACAGCCACGATCGGATACCTTGACCACTTGGCTACCGCAGCCACTACTTTTTATTAAATAGTTACAATTATAGTATAAATATATGTATACACACATATGACAGAATCACAACATTAAGTGGCAATTAATTTCCATTAATTATCATTAAAGTATCGCATTGTCATCCAAAACAATCGTGTATATCAAATTTCAGTTCAACTGTTCAGCTTTGAAACGTGAGAGAAAAAAATCTTCACCCAAGTCGCTAAAAATGAAGCCAACGTGGCTGTGTCTCTAATTCTTTAAATAATTAATTTCAGTCAATAATTTTAATTAATTATAATTAAATTGTCGTATTGTTACCCAAAACAATAGTGAATAGAAAATTTCAGTTCAAATGAGCGCTTTAAAATGTGAGGAAAAAAAACCTTTTTAAGTTTTGACCCAAGTTCCCAAAATGGTCGCTAAGTCTCCCAAAATGATGCCAACGTGGCTGTATTTTTAATTCTTTGAATAATTTATTTTAATCAATTAATTTTAATCAATTAATTTTTATGAATTATAATTAAATTACTATATTATCATCCAAAATAAGCGTGTATATAAAATTTCAGCTCAATTGAGTGCTTTAAAATGTATTTTTTTACCAATTGAAAATTTGAACATGATAAATATAGAAAGAGAGAGTGAGCTAATATAGTAGAAATTGAACAAATGTATATATATATATATATATATATAGGGAGAGAGTGAGCTCATAGTAGGAATTGTAAAATCGTTTATAGATCGAGGAATTGGTTGATTGAAATAACATACTTGGAAGCAATACAAAGGCTAATAGCGACGAATCTCGTAATTTTCAACCACTCCAAAGTGACTTCTGAAGACGATACCTGACTGTCCCCCCCCCCTTATAAGCACTCACGTCACATCAATTTGATTTCTGATGAATTTAACGAGAATCAATCCCTCTACTAAACGGGTCTTAATTGGCTTCATGGCTACAACATGGGGATCAATTGAAACAACTCCTGCCATAAGCTTCAAGCCGTACTAGCAAGAACAACCTCAAAGATTTCAGTGAATTTTAAATTTTAAACAATAACTACAATAACAATAACTAATCCAACTACCACAACAACTAATTATAACTATAAACCCATCATTACAGAGAAGCTATCTCCGACTTGAATGACTCCTATTATGTAAGCAAGCCAAGAAAACACATCTCTACGTTTACGTTTCGGTCTATAAATAAAAAGAAATCGTAAATAAATCAGTGACAATTTCGAGCTTTGAGTTCCTGTCACGTCCTGAGTGATTTGATACACTATGAATGATTCCTCCGCGCGTCGCCATATGTCATTGAAAGACGATAACGACTTATTAAGTCTTACTACGATTTATTTTCTGTTGTATTTCACTCACGTCTCCATTCACGACATTCCGCGTGTTGCCTTCTGGCAGCAAAACAAATTCAAGGTTCTACATATCAATGCAGTTGAGGGCTTGGCCTTATTATTTCGCACATTGAAGACCACTAATTCAAGTATTGGTGCCTTCTCAGCTGGACATGGAACTTTCTTTGGGTTGTTTTGCTCATTCGTTTTTCTTCTTGGTGGTTTATGTAACTGCGCTTTTTTTTAATTTTGGGGTGTGAAAATAAAAAGTCGGGAAACATGCAGTTTCTTGATGCTAAATGCTGGAGTAAACAAATTAATCACTCATTAAGAAATTGTTTTGAAACGCTTAGGAAAGTATTTTAGGGAAGGTTCATTAATCTTGCTCCGTAATTCGAAGGAAGTTTTAACCAAATTAGACAAATATTTGATAAACACACATTCAATCAACATTATACTGAAAAATAACATGCTTAAGCAAAAAAAAATATGGTTATGTGTGGTTTTAATTCAAAAGGTTCGTACCTCTTTCCCCAGATATATAAGCTATATCAATAAACGTTTTTAAACTTTTTTAACAAGCAAATTTCACACACACACACACACACACGTGAGTCGCATTATATGTGTGTATAATGTTAATCAGTTTTTTTTTTTCAAATCTGAATGTTTCGATTTATTTATTGTAGAACTTCGAAATTAGAAACAATAGGCGAGCTTTGGCAGTGGACTTCGTAATTTTGAGCCATGTTGAAGAGATCAGGACGGCACATGATCCGGGATTACACTCTTCAATCTTCTACACTCCAACATTTGAAAACTTTGAGCCTCGATTGAAAAGTTGAAGGCTTGAACCAACCGCAATGCACAAAGGATAATGCACGTAAAATCTGCTGAAGCTCAAAGTCTTCCCGTCGGTGTGGTGTAGAAATTTAGAGATTGTGGTGTCAACTAAGAGGTATCTTTCTTGTCAGTTGATCGTCAAATAACTTCCCCTGACCTGGTCACTTAAGTTCCGTCGCTAAATTCCTTCGAATTGCTTCTGTGTGACACGTCAATAAAAAAAACCCATTCAATTAATCAGCACTCTCATAATATGACTTTCAAAACTTCTCAGTGCTCATCAGGTTGCACGCTTGCCTTGGACCACTCGTTCTCCTCCCTACCTGCGCCCCTCTAACTCTAATATGACTGATTATTGGCAAATAACTGCCCCGCGGAAAACGCCGGATGACTTTTAGCAACATTTGGAAGTAGGACGAACCAACATACTCCAAGCAGTGTTTCTCAAACTGGGGGTGGGGCGAGCTAATTGAAAAGTCGAAAACAATAGATTATTTAAAAGGATTATTAAGTTATTGAAAGTAAACAAACAAAATACATTCTGACAAAATAAAAAATAAAATACACGTTTGCACTTATAAATGTATCAGCACTGCACAATGTATTTGATAATTAATTTAACAATTCTAAGTTAAGAGCGAGTTTAATAATTGCCAGTGACCCCATGGACATGTCATATATTAAATTATATACAAAATTTAGCATATATCTTAATAATTTGTACGTCAAAATTTAGCATGTATCTAATAATTTAATCCCTTAACTGCCAGTTAAAAGTTACGCGAATCGCTCCCCAATGCCACCGTTTTCCATGGAAGCGCACGTATGTGGTGTATTGGGGAGGGGGGGGACAGAAAAGGAATAAATAAGCAAATTCTTTGAAATAAGTAAATCCTTCGTAAGCAACGTCACCGCCATTTTATTCAGTTCCAAAGCTTTCGAAATAATTTTATGGATAGCAGTGCACAGAAAAGATCGTTTTTCGGAAAGATGTATTTATAAGTCCGGGGCAAAATTAACGCACTAGATGAGCGAAACGCTTATATACGCCGGTGGCATTTAAAAAGTTAAAGTCGTATTGTAGCTTTTGTGTCAAAGTATATTATTATTGAATTCAATACATTGTTATTGTATGGAGGGGAGAGGGGGCATAATGAAAATTATGATCGAATATTGGGTCGCAAACATTGAAAGTTTGAGAAGTACTGCTCTTATGTCTAGGCGTGTCAAAGTAAACACAAACATACAGGGTACCCAAAAATAGCGTCTTAAATCTTCACAACCAGACTCCTGGTTGGAAGTACATAAAAATTGCCTAAGGAACTGCACCTCTGTGCACGATTCATAGTTTACGAGTAAAATACATGACGTACCATCCATAGAAATATATATTTATAAAGGCGGATGCTTAAAGTATCCACCGTGCATACTGATGCAGGCTTGAGCACGCTATCGAATGGATGAGTCTACGCGTATCAGCCGCATGGTGTCCACCAAAGTACAAACAGCATGCAGACGAGCAACTAAATCCGTTTGTGCAGTCTCGAGACATCAATTCCTTGAGAATGTCCCACAGGCAAAAAAAATCAAATGGTAGAAGATCTGGTGATCGTGGTGGCCATAGAACCATACCTCCACATCCGATCCAGAAAACGGAGTAAGTCATGTCCAGCCAATCCCGTACAAGAGCACAGAAATGAAACGGAACATCATGATGAATGATCATTCATTCATCACCATGTATTTTCATTCACTGTAGTTCCTCATAAACTATGGATCGTACAGGTATAGTTCTTTGGACATTTTTTAAGTACTTCCAACGAGATATCTGGATGAGCAGAGTTTGGGTGCTATTTTTGGAACACTTAGTTATGATAAATTTTTACCACAAGTTTTCTTTTTATTTAAAAAGTTTTCAGCTGCAGAAAAAGAAACGTACTTTTGACCGTTTTACAGATAACAGGATTTTTAAATTTTAGATCCATAAGAAAATGAGACTCCAAATATTCCATGTTCCCTCTGACTTCCAACACTAATATTGAAAAATATTAGGCAAATATCTCCCAATCATTTAAAGTATCCAACTGCCCTAAAATTGTGAATTTTGCCAAAAATTGACAATTTTTTTTATGATTTTATTTTATAGGCCATCTTATTAGCTTTATAAAAGTACCAAGCTTATTATTTTTCGCTCACTAGAACAGAAACTACAAGCATTTTAGTAAAAGCAGATGCCATTACTTTAAGCAAGATATATGTCATACTTTAAACCGCGTTTTACTCGAAATGTGTGTGTGTTTTTTTTTAAATAATCAAACGGGGCCAGCGATTGCTCAAAAAGTTTTGAAAATAATTACCGAAATTTTTTGTGTATGTTCTGTATAATAGTAGAAGTGTTTTGACCTTCATATTTATTAATCACTGTTTTATTACAAAATTCACAGTCCCTTGCGTGAATATTATCACTGTTTTTTTTATCAATTTCGTATAATAACTAAGATAAAGTGCTCTAGTTTTTTGTAAAAATTAAAATATCTCTTATACTGAAGGTCACTTTAAAAATAAATAACATAGCAACACATCAGAATTCAAAAATTAAAGTGTTCATAGACTTTTGGTACAAAATGGGCCGTGTTTATGTTATTTTTTTGTCAATTTTTACCCATTTTTTTCCCATTTTAGTAATAATAATTTCTTTTTCACTTCTTAATTTTAGCATCCTTTTCTTAAAATGTACTAAACAAATCTAAAAACCACAAAAAATTCCCCATATCTTATTTTTTTTTTAAAAAAAGTTGTCGCAAATAGTTGTCGGATACCTTAAGTGAAGAAGTTTTAATTATCCTGACTAGCTAATTTTCTCCCCTTCCAAGATTCATTAATGCATTGCACGCGGCGTTTTATATATCTCTCTCTGAGACTGATGTACAATTATACATGTTTCTACGGAAATATATAATCACTATAACGAGCCATTAATAAGCTCTTAACGTATTCAAATTCAAGCAGTGATTATCTTGTTTTGCTGAGGTATTCACGCGTTGCCAAAAATGAAATTGACGAGCATGAAATCACGAAAACGAAGATTTGAAATATCAGAAGAACATTCTAAAGACGAAAAATAGGGAGACATTTTTCAAAAGGTATGCGAGAAATAATTATAAAATTTGCATTTTGGATTCTAGCCAATGGGCGAAATTTAATCATGTGTTTTTCATTGAGTTTAAAACTGACATTAAGACTTGAGCTTGCTGTTCTACTTATAAAATTTAGAATTTTATAATTGGGTCAAGATATTCAAATGTCAAGATTCTTGAAAAAGTTTTTCAATTTCTTATACGATACGTGTAC